>PISW01015600.1:0-16211 GCA_004023785.1 Mungos mungo
AATAAAGCTATACTAGGGGTACATATCATAATCAAACTGATCAGAATTAATGATTAAAAAATAAACTTGTAAAATCAGATCAAAAGATACATCACAAATTATCTAAATAAAGGATGAAAGCAGATTTCTTATCAGAAACAAAGCAAGTAAGACAATAGAGCAATATCTTTAAAACTCAAAGAATAAAATACTTGTTAAATTAGAATTCTATGTCCCACAGTAATACTCTTAAAAACAGATAAATGCTTAAAATTTTTTTTAACATTTATTCACTTTTGAGAAACAGAGCACGAGTCGGGGAGGTTTAGAGAGAGAGGGAGACACAGAATCTGAAGCAGATTCCAGGCTCTGAGCCAGCTGTCAGCACAGAGTCCAAAGCAAGGCTCAAACCCATGAACCATGAGATTATGACCTGAACTGAAGTTGGATGCTTACTGACTAAGCCACCCAGGCACCCCAGGTAAATGCTTTTTTAAACATACTAAAACTGAAATAATTTTTCAGTCGCAGGTTCACACTACAAATAATGCTTATAAAGTTTCTTTATCCAGAAGGAAAATACTATCAGTTATAAATACAGATCTAAACAAACAAATGAAAAAGCATCAGAATTTGTTACTACATCAGTAAATATGTAAGATTTTAAATTATTTAAATGACTTTAATTGCCTGTTGCAAACATAATAACAATGCAGCATTTAATTTATAACATACAAAAAATTTGTTTGTAAAAAAGTAAAATGTACGAAAGTAATAGCATAATCCAGGATGGAAAAAGTGGAATTAGAACACTATTAAGTTATTACATAATACACATAATAATATGTTATCACTTGAAGATAGACTGTAATCAGAGATGTGTACTATACTCTCTAAAACAAGCCCCCCAAATAGTTAATGCTCATAAGAAAAGATCCAAATAGTTAATACTCATAAGAAAAAAAAGTAATATGGGATGGAATGTTTTAAAGAATAATTTAGGGGCGCCTGGGTGGCTCAGTCGATGAAGCCTCTGACTTTGGCTCAGGTCAGATTTCACGTTCATGGGTTCGAGCCCTGCATCAGGCTCTGTGCTGACAGCTAGCTCAGAGCCTGGAGCCTGCTTCCGGTTCTGTGTCTCCTTCTCTCTCTGCCTCTCCTCCTTTCATGCTCTGTCTCTCTCTGTATAAAAAATAAATAAAATATTTAAAAATTTTATTAAAAAATGAATAATTTATCCAAAAGAGAGGAAAAGAAACAGGACAAATGCCAAAATGATATATGTAAATCCAACCACAACCATGAACCAAAGTAAGTATAAATGAACTAAATTTCCCAATGAAAAGTAGAGTTTCTCAGAGTGAAAAAAAAAACTTATTTAAATGCTGCCCACATAAAATGCACTGCATATAAACACAAACATATTAAAAGTAAAGGGATAGGATAATATACAACACTAATAAAAACACCAATCAAAAGAAAAGAGAGAGAGAGAGAATCCAAGAAACAGATTCTTAACTACAGAGAACAAACTGATGGTTATCAGAAGGGAGGGGGGAGGGGGCATGGCTGAAATAGGTGATGGGGATAAGGAGTACTCATCATGATAAGCATTGACGAATGTGCAGAATTGCAGAATCACTATATTGTATACCTGAAAATAATACAACACTGTATGTTAACAATACTGGAATTAAAATTAAAAATAAAAAAGAGAGAAAAATGGGGTAACCATAATAATACTAGAAAAAAATGAGATTCAAAGCCAAAACCAACAGCAGAATATTCAGTATTTCAAATGCACATGAACATTTACCAAAATATATCATATTCAGGGCCATAAATTCAATCCAAATATACTTAAAAGAATTCATGCAAAGCATTTTTTTACTTTAGTGGAATGAAATTATATAGCAATGTGAATGATCTCTGGAATAAGACCCAAACATGAGAAACATAATAAGACACTTCTAAACAATCCATGAGACCAAAACAAACAAACAAACAAACAAACAAACAAACAAAACACCTGAAAAAGAGAGTAAAAAGAACTTTGAGCTGAAAAAAATATCAAAATACAATGTATGAAATTTTTTGAAATTCTATAAAAGCAATAATGTTGAAAACTGTGAGGGTTAGAAATGTCCATCCTCCACACAGTAAAACATTCATGTGTAGATCTTGACTTCCCAAAAATGTATCAACTAATAGGCTACTGTTAATTTGAAGACATAACAATATCAAAACCAGTCAACTAACTCCTATTTTGTATGTTATGTGCATAATATACTGTATTCTTACAATAAACTGAGTTAGAGGAAATAAAGTGTTAAGAAAATCAAAAAAAGAGACAGAAAATATATTTACAATACTGCATTGTGTTTATTGAAAAAAAAAATCCCATAAGGCAAAATCCCAACCATTCAAATCCATGTTTTTCATCAGTCAGCTGTACTGGACACACATATGAAGCATTAAATTCTTATATTTGAAATACTAAGTCTCTAATCAATGACCAAATTCGACCATTAAAAACAACAACATAAAGGAGAATAAATTAAACCCCCAAAAAGCAAAAGAAATGAACAATAACAGAATCAATGAAATGGAAAAAAAGAATCTAATAGAAACAGTCATTAAGCCAAAATATGCTACTTTGAGAAGAATGATTAAAAGTCTTCAGAGACTTGCTGAAAGATATGGGGAATATGAAGTTATAAAAAAAGGAAATAACAGTTTTATAAAATAAAATAGTTGCTATACAGCAGTCCGGAGACAAGCTGAATGGCAGAATAAATGCAGAGGAGTAGCATGTTAATGAGCTGAATCAAGCCAAGGAAATTTGTAGTCCTATTCATAATGATCAGAAAATACAGAATAAAGGAGGAGGAAGTGGATAAGAGAGAATAGGCAAGGATGTCACAATGTAAATTTGGTCTCATAAGAACACGTGATGAGTTAAATAAATGGAATGTACTTGAAGAAATAGAAATGAAACCTGCTAATTAATTTTTTAAAACCAAGATTACAGTTTGAAAGGTGTTGTAGAGACGCAAATTAGATAGTAACAAATGAAAGCCCCTAGACATAGTGATATCAGAGGAAGAGTCCACTCTAAAGGTACATGCAGATCACCTCCGGCCTTAGATGAATTCCCAATCAGACTCTGAGATTCTATTGCATGTTGGTGGCATTTTGGAAAGTTGAAATGGAAAATAAAAGGATGGAGATAGAAAAAAAAACCTGAAATCAGACATAAAGCAATTTTAGTAATAAAAATCGTGAAGGAGAAAAATTAACATCACATATGGATGATTTAATGATAGCCACACATTCTTTTACACTCATTGGAGAAAGAGGTCCAGGTCAGTTTCCCTCCTGCTGAATCAGGACTGGTTCCAGTGACTCACTCATAACCAATAAATTATGGAAAAATTGCTACTGATTTATATATATATATATATATATATATACACACATATACATATATATATATATTCATTTTTATATATATTCACATTTTTATATATTCAAAGATATTTTCTTGATATGGGGAATCCTCACAATACAATGTTACAAAAAACAAGCTAGGATACAAAAATGTGCATATGCTATAAACCCAGTTTTTTAAATGTCCCCATGCATTCACACTGGTTCAGTTTCCCATTTGGGCCACTTATGTGTTGCAGGCTTGCATCACTCCAGGAAACTTGAATGGCAGTGCTCTTTAATACATATGTCTGGGGCTGTTTGTTTTGCTCACATTTAAAATTTTTTCTTTTCAAGTTTTCTTTTAGATCCAGTTAGTTAACATCCAGTGTGATATTAGTTTCAGGTGTACAATTTAGTGATTCAACACTTACAAACAACATTCAAAGATCATCACAAGTGTCTTCCTTAGTCATTGTCACCTATTTGACCAATCCCCGCAATGACTTCTCCTCTTATAACTACCAGTTTAGTTTACTCTCTATTGTTATGAGTCTGTTTCTTGGTATTCTTCTCTTCCCGCCACCCCTTATGTTTGTTTGTTCTGTTTCTTAAATTCCACATATGAGTGAAATCATACAATATTAGTCTTTCCTGACTGACTAATTTAGTTTAACTTAGCATAATACTGTATATCTCCATGTCACTGCAAGTGGCAAGGCTTCATTCTTCTCTATGTCTGAGTAATAATTCATATACACACACACACACACACACACACACACACACATATACTACCTCTTCTTTATAGATTGACCATTCAGTGGACATTTGGGCTTTTTTCCATAATTTGGCTGTGGTTGATAATGTTGCTATAAACATCAGGGTGCATATATGTGTTTGAATCAGTATTTTTTTTTTGTTTAAATTTAAATTAGTTAACATAGAGTAGAGTCTCAGCTTCAGGAGTAGAAACTAGTGATACATCACTTACATATAACACTCAGTGCTCATCCCAACAAGTGCCCTCCTGAATGCCCATCACCCACCTAGCCCATCCCCCTACCCATCTCCCTTCCAGCAATCCTCAGGTTGCTCTCTGTATTTAAAAGTCTCTTATGGTTTGCCTCCCTCTCCCTTTTTATCTTATTTTTCCTTCCCTTCCTCTATGTTAATATGTTGTTTCTCAAACTCCACATATGAGTGAAATCCTATAGCATCTTTCTCTGACTGATGTATTTCACTTAGCATAATACCCTCTAGTTCCATCCATCCATTGCTGCAAATGGTAAGGTTTCATTATTTTTGATTGTCAAGTAGTATTCCACTGTGTATGTATACCACATCTTCTTTATCCATTTATCAGTCAATGGACATTTGGGCAATATTTGCAAATCAATCAATGTGATACACTACATTAATAAAAAAAAGGATAAAAACATACAATCATTTCAATAGATGCAGAAAAAGCATTTGACAAAGATATCTCATCCTTTCTCAGGAATTTTTTTAAAGTTACTCTAGTATTATTATAATTATGAAGCCATCATATAAGTCGTGATGAGTTAACATCAATCCATTCAATAGCATGGTTTGGGAGGTACCTATCTGGCAGTAATGTGCTGGAAGCCCATGAGAACTTCTGGGTGAACTTATTGAACACATGGGGGGCACTGAGAGTGTATCCGCCAATGAATGTGAACATGGATGGATGGATACAATGCCCCAAACTCAAAGACTAATTGCCTAAAACACACGGTAAAAGTTGAGGTAGATTACAAAAGCTCTTTGAGTTAGTGAGAAAGAAAATCACTTTCTTCTACGCCTGCCTGCCTGTCTGTCTGTCCCAGAAGGACCTATTAGGCCCAAGAAACTGGGGATTCGGAGTTCTCAGAAGAAAAAGTCCCTGAAGCTCTAGAGCTATAACTACCCCCAGACACTTTAGGAACTAACCAGAACCCAATTTTCATGGCTCAAGACTCTATGCTCACATTCTCTGTAAGTGAGTCTCTGTACGAGGTGCCTGAGAGGCACCTATACCAAGATTATCCAGAACACAGGACAAGGGTCGGGGAACATGTCCGTTCAGTAAGACCTGTGCTCCATTCCATTCCTGAGTCACTATTGCTGAAGTAGTCTGAAAATGAGTAGTAAAGACTGCATCCTTTCTCAGGTCAGGAGGTACATATGAGAATGTGTACTCTGGTAACTTCCCTTTTGCCTTCCTCTTGTTTTTTTCTGATCTTTTACTAGGAGGTACCAGAGATGCAGAGAGGTAGAAATTTGTCCATAGTAGATGGATGGGCAGAGGAGACTGGGGAAGTATATCATCTGGAGCTCATATTAGAGCGTTTGGGATTTTAATCTATGAATATGAAAATTTAGGAGTTTTAGGTCAAAGAATCTGCCCACAATTGCTTGACTCATTGTAAAGGAATTAAATTTAATCCTTACAACTACAGAATTGAGAACACAGACCACAGTTAGAGGATCAGTGAGAGTCAGAAGAGAGTTCCTCAGATTTCAGCTTATTCTAAAGAGTTTCTAAAAGTTACAACTGCCAAAAACAGAAAATTATGCACAAATCATAGAGATACCTGTCACTGGTTGGTTCAGATCAATGATGTCTGAAATGATACTTGGGAGAGATGTCTCACAATTCTGAGTTTATGGAGTTAGGTGATCCCTAACAACTCTTCCCCTTCTTCAAACAGGGCTTCCATAGTGCTAGGCTGGGGCCTGTCCTGCAACCTAGGAAAAAGTTCGCCTTGCAGGGTCTCTGCTTTTGTCACTGCCCTTCAGCCTCCTGGGATTCTTCATCCTGTCTCTAGCCACAAACAGTAGTCATTAGCTATAGGTCCTTAGCCCTCATGCTTCATTGGCTAGCTCTGACTGCAATCCAAGATTAGAAGAGAGGAGAGTAGAACATAATGGTCTCAGATACTTTACTTCTAGCAAGGAGGAGGTAGGTTAATGCTTGTTGAATCAACTGTAGACAGAAGATCAGAGAAAAGAGGAGAAAGGAAGAGTCAGTGAGGGGAAAAAACAGATAAAAGATCCTCCTAAGCTGTCCTATCCTGGATAGACATAATTATCTCAAAGCACTTCAGGAAAAAAAGAGAACATGCTTCTTCCTCTATACTTCTCCATGGATACTCATGCCTTAATTGCCATTTCTTCCATGTGGCTGTACTTTCCAAAGGTCATATTATGATTTTCCCTCCATGCATGCAATGAAATCCTAATTCCTTCCAAGAACACCATGACTCCCTGAGGAAGAAAAGCTTCTTGAGGATGGTAAGACTTGGGACTCTGATGTATAAGGGTTAGATGCAACAATTTTTCAAAGAATAGGATCAGAAGATGCAGTAAGCAAAGGTCAGAGGACAAAATCTAACTGATGAAAATGGTATATAGGGGAATATTCCAAATTTGACATCCTGAGATTGTACACGCTAGGGTCATTGTAGCAAGGACTGGGTTAAGCTGCTATTAGTTATGCCTCAAACTTACCAGTGAATATATCTAATGGGGAAAAGTAGTAGAAATTCAGAGTTCAGTGAACATAGTGCCCAAGACAGGAGAAGGACTTTTCATCAACAGTTCGAGGCTCAATGTTATTTTTCTATGGGTTTTCTAAGGGAGCAGTTATTTAGCAATATACAAACCTACATAATTAAAATGTTATTTTAAGCAAAATGAAACTTAGCCAATTTTAGTTTCAGAGCATCATTTTTAATATAATTAAATTCCACCTGAAAACTCAGACTGAGGGTAGTATGGAACCCTAGGAACATTTCTCTGAGTCCCTATTTGTGCTAGGTTCCACTACTCATCTGCACATATTGTTATGGTTAAATTATCATATGGTCCATGTGTAGGCATTAAAAAACAAAAAGAAAGAAACTTGTAAAATCAAATTTAGAGACTCACCTGTCCCAAAGGAGTTCTTAAATAATTTTTCCTTCTCTTTACTTTTGACAAAGACATAAAATTTCTATTAAAAATAAACCTTGAATCAATTGAGCATGTATAAGCAAACCATACTAACTCAGTACTCTCTCTGCCCTTTTAACTTACAGGGTTATCCTAGTAGCGTGGTACAAAGGATGGACTGATGAATTCACATGGGTCTGAAGGACCAAGGAGGACCCATAGGTTCACCTAGGTGAAGCAAACTGTTCTAAATCCATGTGTCTTGAGTCAGTAGCTAATTTTTTATCCTAATTTTACAGATCATAAAGAAATCTATAGAAATATATGACAAAATATGACAGCACACCAAAATGGCACTATCTCCTTGGAGATTTCAGATTTCCTCCTGAATTGTTTAGTCAGGTCCCCTAGCTGGAAATTGTGGTTGTCCCTGTTCCTCAGCCTCCTCTTACTTTTAGCTATGGGAGCCAATGGTATTCTCCTAATCACCATCCGGCTGGAGGCATCTCTGCATGAGCCACTGTACCACCTGCTCAGCTTCCTCTCCCTGCTGGACATCATTATTTGCCTTACTGTCATCCCCAAAGTGCTAGCCATCTTCTGGTTTGACCTCAAGTCCATCAGCTTCTATGCCTGCTTCCTCCAGATGTACATCATGAATTACTTCTTTGGCATGGAGTCCTGCACATTCATGGTCATGGCCTATGACCGCTATGTAGCCATCTGCCACCCATTGAGGTACCCATCCATCATCACTGACCAATTTGTAGCCAAGGCTGTTGTATTTATTTTGGCCAGGAATGGTATTTTAACAATGCCTATCCCCATTCTGTCATCTCACTCCATTATTGTGGGAGAAATGTTATTGACAACTGCATCTGTGCCAATATGTCTGTCTCCAAGCTCTCCTGTGATGATGTCACCATCAATCGCCTCTACCAGTTTGCTGTAGGATGGACACTGCTAGGATCTGACCTTATCCTTATCTTTGTCTCCTACACCTTCGTACTGCGAGCTGTGCTGAGACTCAAGGCAGAGGGTGCTGTGGCGAAGGCTCTGAGCACATGTGGCTCCCACTTCATCCTTATCCTCTTCTTCAGCACCATCCTTGTGATCTTTGTGCTCACTCTTGTGGTGAAGAAGAAGGTGTCCTCTGATGTGCCAGTCTTGCTTAATGTCCTCCACCATGTCATCTTCTCAGCCCTCAACCCCATTGTGTATGGAGTGCGAACCCAAGAGATCAAGCAAGGGATCTGGAGATTACTAAAAAAAGGGTGGTGGTAATAATGACAACTGGATTTCTATATCTCTCATATAGGATGATTTTTTTAAACCAATAATGAGTGTTTAGGGTGAAATTTCTATCTCTAAATTATAATATCAAAGTAGGTAAATTGAATATTGTGTCTTCTTTAACAAACTTAAGTTTCATCTTAAGTTTCCCTTTTTCTTACTTCTCCTTTAGAAATATCCTTGACACCTTTTGCTTTTTCCCATACATATCATCTAATTCTAACAAAAAACTGGGACTTCTTGTGGCAGGTTCTAAAGTGAGTAATTTCTGTTCCTGAGTATACAGTTATTAATATGTCATGCCTTTGCATTCTTGAATATATAATTGTGGATATTTTGCAGTACAGTTGTGTAATATGTATTCTCATCTACACAGAAGGCAGCTTATTGGAAACAAAGACATAGGAGTGAAATTTCAGCCCTGAATAATGGAAGGTTATTAGTGGCCTGTAAATGGGTCTGAAACTGGGTGTTCCTTCAAAATGAGCATTGCAAGAAGAAAGAGTTTTGCATGGATTTTCAATTTGTGTAAAAATTAGCAATGAGTTTCATGAGATTTAGGAGACTCCTAAAAATTCTTCTCCCCAGTTGATTTGTGCTTTCAACATTTATTTTATAGAAGTAGGGAGTCATAGTTTATGGTATGAAAATAGACTCCTGCCAATGAGTTAAAGATTGCAAGGATTGCAATATATTATCCAATAATAATAATTCAAAACTTAATATATGAACATTGCTTTCATGTTAACTGGACAGTTTTTAGCATATTTTCTGCCCTGGGAATTCTGTGGGCTATTAAAACACTGCTGCTGTCAGGAGCTCAACGTTTGGTTAGGGTGGATACAAATATGAGTTTCAGGAATATATTCATCTCAAAGGAGAGCATGAGTAATACAATAAGATACCTATAGATAATAAGGTGCCTGGCACATAAGAAAGGGTTGGATAGAGAAGTAAAGTCTGGGGACACTTGGGTAGCTCAGTCAATTGAGCGTCCAACTCTTGATTTCAGCTCAGGTCATGATCCAGAATTGTGGGATCAAGACCCACATTGGGCTCCATGCTGAGTGAGTAGCCTACTTAAGATCCCCTCCCACTCTTCCTCTGCCCCTCCCCTGCTGGCACTCATGTGCTTTCTTTATTTAAACAGAAAAGAGAGAGAAATAAAGAGAGAGAAAGAGAGAGAGAGAGAGAGAGAGAGAGAGAGAGAGAGAGAGAGAGAGAGAGTGTTGAAGGTCTGAATTATAAGCCTTCCACTACTTTCAGAAACAAAGATGAGTTTTCGGAACTAATGAGGTGGTCTCACTGTGTGTCGTGTTACTCATCAGCTCCTCCTGAGAGTAGTGAACAATTTGTTTTACATCTTTTCTAAATATAAGCTTTTATGCCTCAATAACAACTTATAAGTGTGTTTCCTTGTTTGTACTATGGAAGAAAAATTTCTCAACTGTCTAATGCCAATATTGTCCCACAAATCTGGGTCTTTCAGTTTTCAATGATTCATCTTTGGCCTACTTATGTTTTCATTCTGCAAAATGCTGTCCATTTCATGTTGTATCTCTCAGTGATTACAATGAATTGATATTTCATTTCTCTTCTCCTGGGTATCACTGAGAGCTGCTATTTTTAAACTAAGCATAAACTCACATAATTAAGATATAATAGTTAAAAGCACGTAATCAATGTTTTAACTGGGAATAATATATTTCTCAAAAGTAAAAATAAAAAGGCAGATTTAATTAGGTTTATACCATAGATACCCTTTAACATGGTTACTTGAAAAATAATTTCCAAAACTCTCATTCTCTCACCCATTTGATTTGGCTTAAAGTATGCATAAATGAGTACCAATAGGAAGGTCTTACAATACAAAGATATAGTACGCTAAAGTTAATTCAAGTTACTATCTTTTAGGAAACATTACAAATCCACTAGTTTAAACAGTATCATATATTAACATTGCTTGTCAAAGGACCAAAAACTTTCAGGACTAATCTCTAGAAGGGTCACATTGTTTAACAAACCCAGGTCTCTCCAATTAGCTATTAGAAAATGTGAATACCAAATGCATAAAAAAAGCTACATAAGAGATTTGAAGCTATACCACCTGACTGAGAATATCTGACATAATTCTTGTCTTCCAAAAGAGACAAAAAAAATCTGTATATTTAAAGCTTATGGTTTTGAAAGCTTTACATCATTGTGGCTCACATCAAAGCAGTATAGACAGATCCATTTGATAAATAAGGTGAATAGATTAATGATGGCTTCATCCCACTTAAACAATTGATACTAATAAAGAAGTCCTCTAAAACAGTGCTATCCAATGTGAGCCACATCCTTAATATTTAATGTTTTAGTAATCACCTTAAATTATAAAAAGTAAGCAAAATTGATCTTGATGTATTTTGTTGAATCCAATATATCTAAAACATTATAATTTAAACACATAATAGCTATAAAATAATTTAATACTAACATATTTAACATTCTTTTTGTGTATGCTAGGTCTTTGAATTCTTGTATGTATTTTCTTTTTACAGCATATTTCAATCAGACGATTGCATTTTAGGTGTTCAGTGACAACATGTGACTGACTAGTAGGTACTCTATGATTCGGTTCAGCACTAGACATATGGTCTCAAAATACAAATGAAAAAAACGGGTGGAAGAGTAATTGAATGAAATAAAAATGTTTCCTTCTTGGAAAAGAGCTAAAGATAAATTCTTTCTTCTAAACTATGATTTTTCTCTTTTTTATGCTCTTCCACAGAGAAAAGGAAGCCAGTGTTTTAGAGGATGAGTGTTTATGGCTTGGAGACCAGTGAGAGACGGGTATAATAAGAGAAGGCCAATCTATTGGCTTTTGCAACAAATAGTCCTCAAAACCTACTGATTTGAAATAGAGCCATGCTTAAACTTTGGATGTAATAGAACTTAAAGAAAAGGTTTTCAAGATAAGGTATGAATCTTAGTGTTAGGGGAAGCAATAGATTTTAGTGTCAAAACTAATCAAAGACAGAAGATAATAATCATACTTTGTAATTCATTAAACTTTTTTAAATATATATATATGAGTATTTATTTATTTATTTAGAGAAAGAGAGAGAGACAGACAGACAGAGAGAGGGTAGGGGAGAACAGGAGTGGAGTAAGAGCAGACAGAAAAGGAGAGAGAGAAACCCGAGCAGGCTCCATGCTGCCAGGGCAGAGGCCAATGGAGGGCTTGATATCATGAACAATAAACTGAGCCGAGATCGAGAGTCAGATGCTTAACTGGCGGAGCCACCCAGATACCCCTATATGAGTATTTTAAATTACTTATTTGGTGCTCTATTATTTAAATAAAATATATTTAATATGAAATGTTTAATAGTGAAAGTATCCTAATTATTCAATAAAACATATGAGTAGGAAGCCAGTCTCTTCAAACCTAATAAGCCAATTCACAAAATGTTAAAGCTCAGATTTTGTTGGTGAGGCTTTTTACTTTTCTCACACATCACCATAATTAGACCCTTCCTTCAATGGCCAAAAAAATGAGACAGATATTTGGGGGCAGATCCAGCTGACACCGGATATTGGGCCAAAACAATGCAGAGCACAACAGAGAATGGCAATGGCCCTTCAGGCCCACAGTTAACATCATATTATCTGCAAAATATGGATTGACACCTAATACAGACAAATACTTGTTGCGGTGCTGGAGTTGCAATAATGCGTAAAATAGGCAAGGTCCAGGTTTACAAATGCAAAGGATCTGTGCCTGGAGGAAGGAGAAGTCAAAGAAGCAAGGGAGAAATGTCAATAGGCAAGAAAGACATAGCCAAAGAGAAGCTAAGGTAGAGATCTAAAGCAATGGCCACTTGGCAGAGAATCAGAACACAATCTTGAATAGGATTTGAAGGACTAGGCAGAATATTGTAATAGGAACTTGAGTTTGAGCCAAGGAAGTAACATATTCCTATAAACTGAAGCGATAAAGAGGAAATTGGGACTGAAAAATAGAATGTTCTTCATCAGAACCAGACACAATCCAGAAAAATGTGTCACAGTGTAGTCTAATAGAAATTATAACTCAAAACAAAGACCCCCCCTGCCTTCCAAAATATTATTCAAATAATTACATTCCTAGATTAGATGCCATATGGGTGAAACCTGAGACAATTCATACAAAATCAGACCTTCCTTATAGGAAAAGAATAGTGATTTAATTTCAGTATGCAAACACACTATCCTTTTTCTATGAGAGTTTTCAAATTTCTTGTAATTAACAAATACTTGTTTATAGTTTCTTTTTGCATGATTTAAATCTTGCCTGAATATTGTGTTGGTACATATGATGATGCGGTTACTCGTGATACTGTATAATTTTAGTGGGTGTTTCAAGTGTTAAAAAAAACTGGTAATGCCTATAAAAAGGCTTTGATAGCAGATTTGACACTGCAGGGCGAAAAATACAAAGAACTGAAAGGCATAGAAATGTAAACTATTTAAACTAAAAACAGAAAGAAATAAGGCTGAAAAAAATGTAGGTGACCTCATGACAGATGAGATAGTATTAAGCTGTCTAGTAACCATGCACTTGGTAGTTGAAGGCATAGAAAGACTGGAATTAAGGGCAAAAAAAAATGTAGGGACAATATATTGTAATTTATAAAATAAGTAGAAATAAAATACATAGTAAAAATAGAAGGATAAGAAGGGTTGAAATGGAAGTAAACTTTTATGAGTTAGTATTTTATTTGTGAAGCAGAATAATATTACTTGAAGGTTCACTGTTAATACAAAGATGCATGTTTTAAACACTACAACTGACAACAGCAAAACTTTTTCAAAAAAACATATTTTGGAGGGTGTCTGAGCAGCTCACTTAGCCTTGATTTTGGCTCAGGTCATGATCTAACAGTTCATAGGATGGAGCCCTGCATTGGGCCCCAGGCTGTTGTCAAGTCTACTCAGGATAACTCTCTCCCTGCCCCTTCTCCTCTTATTCTTTTTCTCTCTCGCAGAAATAAATCACATTTTGGGGTGCTTGCCTGGCTCAGTCAGTTAAGCATCTGACTCTTGATTTAGTCTCAGATTATCATCTTAGTCATAAAACAGAGTCCCACATGTGCCACTTCCTAAGATTCTCTCTTCCCCATCTCTCTGTTCCTCTCACTGCTTCTCTCTCTCTACAATAACAAAATTTTAAATAATTAAAATAAAAGTAAACATTTAAAAAATAAATCAATAGAAAGCCCACATTTTCAAGGCTTCATAGTCTCTGTTGCGACTACCACGCCAAACAGAAAAAAAAGAAGCCTTGAATGGTCATTAATCACATCAACCTAGCAAATGTACATGGTTAGATCAATGGTTCAGAAAGGGGTGGCAATTTTGACCTCCAGGATGCATTTGGCAATGTCAAGAGATACTTTTTCTCATTACAACCGTGGTGGGTGGAGGTGTGGAAGGAAATGTGGTGCTACTGACAATTAGTAAGCAGAGGCCAGAATGCTGCTGACTATCCCACAACATATAAGGCAGATTCACACAAACCATTAAGAATTGTCTGACCAAGATATCAATGCTACTTGAGAAACTCAGGTCAAAAAAATCCAAATAAAAGCCAGAAATAGACATAATTGGATTTGGAAGGGAAAAAACGTCAGTCCCATCTATATGCAGTTAAGAAGAAATCCATGTTCAATACAAAGGCACAGGCAGTACAGTACTTCAACACACAGTGCTGGAATAACTAGTCATCCATCTACAAAAAGAGAGATGATAGATAGATAGATAGATAGATAGATAGATAGATAGATAGATGCAGAGTGAGAGAGAGAGAGAGAGACAGAGAGACAGAGAGACAGAGAGACAGAGAGAGATGCAGATAGATAGAATGATAGATCATAAACTGACAGAAAACCTTACACCCTTGACAAAAATTTACTCAAAATGGATCATGGACCTCAACATAAAACGCCAAACTACAAAAGTGCTAGAACGTAACATAGGTCAGAAACCTAGACCCTTGGGTATAGGATGCCTTTTTAGATACAACACCAAAGACACAATCCATGAAACAAAGAATTGATAAGCTTTCAAGTTAAAAACTTTTGCTCTGAGAAAATCAACGTCCAGATAATGAGAAGACAAGCTGTAGACCCAAAAAAACTACTTGCAAAGAGCACATACCTTACCAAAGAAGATACACAGATAGCAAATAAATATCACATATCCTAAACAGAGAGCTCTGCGGAACTTCAGATCTAGTGGAAGTAGTACATGCTATAACTAAGAAAAAAAAATCCACACACTCCTACACATTTATCTAATTTATGTCTATAATAGAAGTTTACAATAAAATTGACAGTAACAGTACTTTTGGTTAAGAATTAACTATAGGTCATTTGCCTGTAGATTCCTTTCATAAAAAAAGAAAATGCACACAATGGTAATTAAACAGCAATCAAAAAGAATGAAGAGGACTTACAAGAACAACATGGACAGTTGTTCATGACTTACTTTTGAGTGAAAACAAAGTATAACAGATTTATGATCAGACTTATGATCCAATATTATTTATAAAATTAAGTCCAAATTTTCCTCCCATAGGTGAACATGTAGCCATATAAGCATACTTAAGAATAATTCTAATTATTACATATTGTAATTACACTGTACCTATTACTTTTCTAAAGAGAAGGAACAGGGTGAAGTTGAGCTCTGCAGCAGACAGGGAAATAAAAACAGACCAAGAGAAGGCATTTAAAGAAACTGATGCTGATGCTGTAGTATAAAGAACATGGTCAATGGTATTGTAATTGTGTTCTATGGTGTTTTATGGTGACAGATGGTAGCAAGTACTGTAGTGAGCTGTATACACTCAGTGAATCACCATGTTGTACCCCTGAAACTAGTGCAAGATTGTGTGCCAACTACAAACAAGTTTTTTAAATGAAACATAAAAAAGAAAAAACAAACTGACGATGTTTGCTCTCATAATATGAGGATGTGAATAATTCACATGAGGCTTAAAATGAAATAGAAACAAATCCTATTTCCCACTATACAGTTGTACAAACATCCCATTTGAAAAATCTTCTTTTACAGCGATGCCTGGGTAGCCCGTCGGTGAAGCATCCAACTTTGGCTCAGGTCATGATCATGGGTTCGAGCCCCTTGTCAGGCTCTGTGCTGACAGATAGCTCAGAGCCTGGAGTCTGCTTCAGATTCTGTGTTTCCCTCTCTCTCTGACCCTCTCCTGCTTGCACCGTTTCGCTCTCTCTGTCTCTCAAAAAATAAAGAAAAAACATTAAAAATTTAAAAAAAAACTTTTTTTTAAAGCTAAAGGCAGTAACAAGAGATGAAGAAGAGCATTATGTCATAATTACAGGGTCTATCCATCAGGAAGAGCTAACAATTATAAATTACTACATACCAAATATGGGAGCACCCAAATATATAAAACAGTTATTCACAAGCAGAAACCATCTTATTGATAAGGATGTGCTAATTGCAGGGGATATCAGTACTCCATTTACAGCAACGGTTGGATCAACTACACAGAAAATCACTAAGGAAAA
>PISW01015601.1:0-16206 GCA_004023785.1 Mungos mungo
GATGGAGGAGGAGGAGGAGGAGGATGGAGGAGGAAGAGAAAGTGGTAGAAGAAACAACAGATAAGAAGTTGGGGACCAGGCAGGAGAGGAGGTGGAGGCAGAAGGGGTGGATAGGCGAAGTTGAGATGAGTCGCAGAGAAGCAAGAGAGGCCACATCCTCCCCCTCCTCACAGGGGCCGTCGGAGCCGGGCGGCAGGAGGACGCACCTGGACAGCCTGCTGCAGCTGGGACAAGGCCTCCTCGTAGCGAGGGACCAGCTTTGTCAGAGTCTCGCTGGGGACATCGTGCCGCGTCAGCTCGGGGGCCCCGGCCTCAGCCAGCATCCGCAGGAACCTCCTCTCCTGGCAGCAGATGCGGAGGAAGGGGTTAGGGACCCCCAGCTCCCCCGCCCGCCACGCCTGTGGGCCCCAGTGCCCCTGCCCCACAGTGCCCGTGCCTGCGAAGTGCCCCAAGACTGACCTGTACTTTGAGAAGCAGCGTGAAGGCCTGTCCAGTTCTTCCGGCGCGGGCTGTCCTTCCGACCCTGAAACCCCACATGACGGCCTAAGTGCCGGCCCCTGGGGACCCCACCCCCCCCTGCGTCCAGAGCCCCGGGCCCGGCCTCACCGGTGCACGTAGGTGCGCAGGAACTGGGGGGCGTCGTAGTTGATGACCAGCTGTACCCCTGGCACGTCGATGCCTCGAGCGGTGGCGTCCGTGCTGATGAGGCTGGGAGAGAGGAGGGGCTGCAGACCCTGCCCGGGCCGGGCCCCCCATTCCCTCTCCCAAAGACCCGGGAGGCGGGGTTCCCGCAGGCACGTGCCCCCGGCGCAGTACTCACAGCTGGATCTTGCCCTGCTGGAACTGCTTCAAGACCCCCCTCCTCTGGCCGGGCCCGCAGCGGGAGGAGAACTCCGCAGCCGCCACACCCCCGAAAGCCTGGACCAGCAGGAAGAGCCTGGGGGGGGCGGGGGGGGGAGAGCCAGGTGGGCGGGGCCCGGAGCCCGGCTCCCCTCTGCCCACCGCCTGCCCGCCCACCTGCACGGACCTCACCTGTGCGAGTTCTCCCGGGAGTTGGTAAAGCAGAGGACTCTGGAGAACCCCATCTCCAGGATCAGGTGCAGAACGACCAGTGGCTTCATGCGGAGGCGGCAGGGGACGTAGTGGTGCTGCGGGGAGAGCACAGGGTCAGCCCCATCCCAAGCCCTGCAGTGCACCCCCTGCCCACCCTGTGCACCCCGCTCACCGAGAGCCCCGCGGGGAAGGCGTACTTCCCTCCTGAGCCCCCGGCTGGGTCCTCGGCCCGGGGGCCCCCGCGTGCCAGCCCCGCAGAGAAGAGGCGGGGCTGGTGGAGGCCCAGCTGCTGCAGCTTCTCGGGGTTCTGCGTCAGGGTGGCCGAGAAGAGCAGCTTCTGCAGCGGCAGCTGAGGACGGCAGGTGCTGGAAGGGGAGCAGGTGGTGGGCCGGCAGCCCTGGCACAGGCAGCACGCCTGCTGAGCCCCGGACGCCCGGGAACACGCCACAGAGACAGAGGGGAACCAGGACAGGGAGGCCGGGCTCAAGGCAGCCCCACCGAGCACGGGGCAGAGCTCCATGACGTGTACCTGGCGGCAGTGGTGGCCTGGAGCTGCCTCCTCTGGAGCAGGGCGCAGAAGTCCTCGGCACCAGCCCTTGGGAAGGCCGCCTCCACCACCCGGGGCAGCCAGGACTGGTGCATGCTGTCGATCATGCGGTCGGCCTCGTCGATGATCTAGGAGAGGCAGGAGGCCTGGAGTCCAGGGGCCAAGATCAGCGTCGGCTCCGGGCCCGGGGCCTCCCTCCAGGCGAGCAACGTACCAGGAAGCGGAGGTGCTGGAGGCTGAAACCCGGGGTCTGGTCGATGTGGTCCACCAGGCGGCCAGGCGTGGCCACCACCACGTCAGCCAAGCAGCGGAAGCCGTCTGCCCTGGGGAGCAGAGTGCGGCTCAGCAGAGGCCCCCATGCCGACCCCCAACCCAGGGGCCCCGCGGGCGCCGGGTGGCCACTCCAAGCTCCCCGAGGGGCCCACAACCCAACAAGACCTACGTCTTCTGAACGAGACTCTCCTGCTCCTTGCCCAGCGCCTTCTGCCCAGTGACGAGGGCGACCCGCAGGGGGGTGGCATCCGTGTAGACACAGAACACTCTGCTCACCTGGAAAAGGGGTGGTCGTCACCAGCCTGATAGAGAGCACCCAGGGACGAGGGTCCTGACACTGACTTCGGGGCGTGGGGCGCACGTACCTGCTGGGCCAGCTCCTTGGTGGGCAGCAAGACCAAGGCTCGGACCTGGCACACAGCTCGACCCAGCAGGGCCTGTGGGGTGGGGACAGCCACTGGTGTCAGCAGAGCCGGCTCCCTGTCCAATGAGCCCTGTCCTCCCACCGAGGGTGGGGCCTTACGCTCACCTGGACCACGGGAATGACAAAGGCCAGAGTCTTCCCGCTGCCCGTTGGGGCAGAAACACAAAGGTCACTGGGCTGGTAGCCACCTCTGGCCACCAGAAACCCGCTGGCTGCGCTCTCCAGGAGAGCAGGAATCACTGCCGCCTGGACTGGACAGGGAAGACCACAAGTGTCTGTGCAAGAACATCCAGAAAGCCCCAGGCACCGACCCAAAGCAGCCCTGACCCCTCGTGACTCCCAGACTGGGCTGTTTTCAGGATGACACCAGCGCCTCAAGGGAGCGCCAGGCCCAGGCGGCCAAAGACGCCACACTCCCAGGCCGTGCCTAACGCCGGACCTGCCTAGGGGCCCGTGTTGCCGGCGGCCACGCTGTGGCCTTGCCGCTATGGCTCTGAGCCACTCCGGCTGATGCTCTAGAAGGCACCCCCCCCCTCCCCCGAGCACCTGGGAAGTAGGACGAGATGCCCTGTGCCCGCAGCTTCTTCCGAATGTCAGGGTGGACAGCAGGAATGTCGTCAACGGGCACCAAGTCTTCAGTGACACTCTCTCCAACACAGCTTGGCTCAGCCAACCATGACGGCAGGAAGGGCTGGACCTGCCGTGAAGAGAAAGCGGCCAGGCGAATGCCCCAGAGCCCGCAGGGTTAGGAAGACAAGAGCAGCAGAAATGGAAGACTCGAGGCATTCACGCCCCAGAGACCCCAGCTCGGCGGGCCTGACAAGCCTTCAGCTGGCCTCCCAGCGTCTCCTCGGCCCGTGACCCTTCTAGACAACCTTTAAAGGAACGAAGAGGGGCGCCTGGGCGGCTCAGTCGGCTGACTGTCTGGCTTTGGCTCAGGTCATGATCTCACGGTTCATGGGTTCAAGCCCCATGTCAGGCTCTGTGCTGACGGCTAGCTCAGAACCGGAAGGATGCTTCAGATTCTGTGTGTGTCTCTCTCCCTGACCCTCCCCTGCTCGCGCTCTCTCTCAAAAATAAATAAAAAACATTTAAAAAAACCTTTTTAAAGAATTAAAGAACACACACCAGAAAGCACCTCTTCCCTGAGCTAAGCCCCTTGGGGAACTTCCTCTCACGTCTGCAGGAACGTCCTGGGTCTGGTCTGCAAAGTCCTCCGTGCCCCAGCACTCACCTGCCCCCAACCTCCCGCCACCAGCTGTACCCTAACCACACAGACCTCTTTCTACACACCACAGCTCGGTGCTGCCTCAGGGCCTGTACCCCCACCCTGCTTTCTACCCCCTGCTCACCTCCCCACTCCATCTTACCCAAGCTGATCCCCGCCTTTCGATCCCAAATCAAGACCTCCACACAAGCACTGACACAAAGCGCCCCCACGCACCCTGGCAACCCTACTGTTTCCTTCCTGGCAATCTCCATCACCCAAGAGCTCTGTAACGTACTGCTCGCTTACTGATGACCTGCTCTGAAACTGAGACTCCTCCCAGCCAAGAGAAAATCTTTTAAAACACCACCGTACCACAACCACCCAAAATCCCACTGAGAATGTTTATCTACAACTTTTACTTTTACCTTTTCTATAATGAAAGGCAAAACTTCTGAGCTAGCACAGATTTCAAACTACCGCGAAGAAGACCGCAGAACAGACGGCGGAGACCCAAAGCCGTTCGCTACTGACCCGGCCCGGCCCTCGGCGCTCCCCCGCGCCCCGCTCCCCGGCCGACGCAGCGGCGTGGGAGGCCCCTCCGGCCCCGGGCCGCTCACCTTGGGCGCCCTGCTTCGCTCAAAGCCCCCGAGCAGCAGGGCGTGCGCTGGAGGCCCCGAGGCCTCTCCGGGGGGCTGTTCTCCTGAGTCCCCCGGCGGCCCCGCGGCCTGGGCGCCGGCGCCGCTGTCCCCCGGAGCCTCCTCGCTGCTCCCTGCGCGGCGGAAGCGGGCGGCGCGTCAGCCCCCCGCCGCCGCCCCCCCCCGCCGCCGCCCCCTCCCCGCCAGGCCCGGCCCCACCTGCGCCCGCGTCCTCGCCGTCCGCTCTCCGCCGCTTGCCCGGCGGCGCGTGCGGGCTCCCCGGGGCCGCTCCGCACTCGCGCCTCCGCGGTCTGCGCGGCCGCCGCCGCCGCCGCCCTGCCGCCTCCGCGCTCGGCGCGGCCTCCGCGGGCCCCTGCGGCGGCGGCCGCTCCTGCCGCTGCCGCTCTCGGGCCCGGCACTGCAGCCGCTCCAGCAGCGCGCGCGCCCGGCCGGCCGCCCCGGCCTCCGCGCCGGCCGCCTCGGGGCCCGCGTACCGCGCGACGTGGAAGAGCGCCATGCCGGCCGCACGCCCCCCGGCCCGACGCGCGGCGATGACGGCAGAGGCGCGGGGCGCTGACGTCACGGGGGCCGGGCGGGGAGGCGGGCCGGAGACCTCGGCGCGCGGCGGTGACGTCAGGGGCGCGCCGGGAGCGGCCGGAGAGCCCGTGCGGTCCGCGTGGGGCGGCGGCGGCGGCATGGAGCGGGACCCCGGCCCCGGGAGCGCGCGCCGGGCGCTGGGCCGCCTGCTGGAGGCGGTGCTGGCGAGCCGCGGCGAGGCCAACGCCGTGTTCGACATCCTGGCCGTGCTGCAGGTGGGCGCGCGCGGGGCTCCCGGGTCGGGGGAGGGCGCGGTCCGGTGGGACGGTGACGTCGGGGCCGTGAGCGGGGCAGGAGGGGACCCCTGTGACCACCCTGTCCCTGCAGTCTGAGAACCCGGAGGATGTCCAGGCAGCGGTGCGCGCGTGCAGCCGCCTGTTCGGGGCCTTGCTGGAGCGGGGAGAGCTGTTCGTGGGCCGGCTGCCCCCTGAGGACGTGGTCATGGCAGGTGAGCAGCCCGGAGCGCGCAGGGAAAAGCTGGAGGGACACTTTGTCAACACGGGGTGAGCCCCCCAGGGGCCTCCTGTGGGGAGGGGCGACTGCTCTCAGGGGTGGGGGTAAGAGACGCCCCTGTACGTAATTTTTTAGTGCAAAGATTGAGCATGCTGTGGTTTTTCAAGGCTTTTTTAAAGCTTGTCTATTTTGGAAAAGACAGCACGACTGGGGGAGGGACGGAGAAAGGAAGAGAGAATCCCAAACGGGCTCCGTGCTGCCAATGCAGAACCCAACCCGGGGCTTGAACTCCCGAAACTGAGAGTTCATGACCTGAGATTCAATCAGGAGTCAGATGCTCAATAGGCTGAGCCACCCAGGCACCTCTTTTTTGTGTGTGTGGAATCACTTGTGGGATCTGATCCTGTTTAACGCGGGCCGTCTGGGCTCCCCCCCCCAACCGGTCGTGCAGGGTCTTGAGTTAAAGCGAGGAGAGTAGGGTCCTGTCCTCTCGGTAGGAGTGTTTTCCCACTCCCGTCAAGTCTAGGGCCGCAGCGACCAGTTTCCACTCACTTCCCAGGGGAGGCTGTGTAGAGCAATTTGGGGGGACAGCCGAGGCCAGCCTGGTCCCCGTGGTCTGACCACCCCGCTCCACCCCAGGGTCCCAGGGGGCCACGCGGAAGTACAAGGTGTGGATGAGACACCGCTACCAGAGCTGCTGTAACCGCTTGCAGGAGCTTCTGGGCCACCCCTCCTTTGAGGTCAAGGTGAGTCAGGTTGCTGGCTTTGCCTCTGCCCTGGGCGTTCCTTGCACCCCCAGCCTCTGGGCTGTGCACACTCAGGCAGGGCTCGGGCCGCAGGCTGCCACGTTTCCACACTCACCTGGCGTCGGGTTTTCTCTCTGTTGGGTTTTCTGGTGGCTGGTTTTGTTCTGTGTCCTGATCCGTAGGGGAGTGCCGTCCTGGGTGCACTGGGACTCTGATGTTGGGGGGTGACCTGTGGTCGGGGCACCTCGGCCACCTCTGCGCCCCCTTTCCCCAGGAGCTGGCTCTCAGTACGCTCATGAAGTTCGTGCAGCTGGAAGGGACGCATCCCCTGGAGAAACCCAAGTGGGAGGGAAACTACCTGTTCCCCCGCCAGCTTTTCAAGGTGGGGCGCACGGGGTGGGGGCCCCGAAAACCTGGGCAGAGCCGGGATGGGCCCTCGGTGCAGGCGGCTACCGGCGTGAGGCTTCTGCCACGCCCCGTACCCGAGGCTGGGAGGCTGGGGGGCTGGCGGGCCCAACCCCCCCCCCCCCCCCCCCCCCCGGCGGCTCACCTCCCTGCCCCGCTCGCAGTTGGTGGTGGAAGGCCTGCTGTCCCCGGAGGAGGACCGCGCGCTGCTGGTGTCTCGGTTCCGGGACTCCCTGCAGCACGATGACATCCGCTACCACGCGATGCTGGCGGCCACGGATGTCGTGGGCCGAGAGGCTGAGCGGCTCCCTGAGGTGAGCTGGGCCCTGTCGGGGGGGGGGGGGGGGCGCGGGGGGGGCCGCGCCAGGCTCAAGCCAGGCTTCCGGCAGGCGCCCCTCGCTTTCTGGAACAACGCGTTCGCACTGCTGTCTGCGGTGAGCCTCCCCCATGAGGAGACGGGCACCTCCAGTTTCTACGTGAAGCACGCCGGTGAGCGCCCCGGGCGGGCAGGGCGCCCAGCGAGCGGCCCCCGCTCCCCCGCACGCCCTCTGACCCCTGCCTTCCTTGCAGAGCTGTCTCGCAAGTGGAAGGTCACTCATCTGAAGGTGAGATGTCGCGGAGGGCTCTCTTCAGACACAGGCAGCACGTGCGGGGCCTGGAGAATTTTCTTGGCCCAGACAGCTCCAGCATCCCTCACGGGGACAGGGGTGGGGTAGGGAGGGCTGGGGGCCCGGGGGGCTGGCTCCCAGGTTCTCACAGGCCCCCGGGCGCGAGTGTCGCTCGCCCGCTCCCCCCCGGCCCTGTCCCAGGCCGTGTGCTTGTCGCTTTGCCGGCACTTGTCCAGTTCGGGTCCCCAGCTCTTCCACAGGGCGGCGGGGAGGCGGTGCTGTGCAGCCTTGACCCGCCCCCCCGCCCCCCGCAGGAGCACAGGAAGGCCTTCCAGCTGATGTGGCTCAGCTTCCTCCAGCACAAGGTACAGGCGGGGGTGGGGAGCAGGCACCCCTGGTCGGGGCCACTCCAGCCCACGTGATTCCTAGGGTGAGGCCTGTGCACCCACCGCTGCCCTGTCCCTGCCAGCTGCCCCTCAGCCTCTACAAGAAGGTGCTGGTGATCATGCACGACTCCATCCTGCCCCACCTGGCACAGCCCAGCCTCATGATCGACTTCCTGACCCGAGCCTACGATGTGGGTGAGCGCCGGGCTGCCCGCAGCGGGGCTCCTGGAACGGAGGCCGGGGGAGCGTCCTCAGGGGCCTGGACGGTCGGGGCCAGGCCGGAGGCCGATTCCCCTCCTGGGTGGGACTGAGCGGGCCGGGGTGGGGAGAGGGGGGCCCCAGCTCTGTTGAGATCCCCTGGGGTGGAGGTGCTGGTCCTGTCGGGGCTTCTCAGCTGCACGTTTGTCCGCAGGTGGCGCCATCAGCCTGTTGGCCTTGAATGGACTTTTTATCCTGATTCACAAGCACAACCTGTGAGTGTCAACCTAGGACACCTGCCTGCGGGTCCGGCGGTGCACGTCCGCCCCGCCTGTGTCCTCCCCCAGCCCTGGGCCGCCGCAGGGGAAGTTTGGGCGTGACGGAGCCCCTGGGAGCCATGACCTGTCTTTCCATTCCGGTCCCCCCGCCTCCCGGGCTCGTGCGCCGCTGCTCGCCTCTCCGTGCTCCCAGGGAGTACCCCGATTTCTACCGGAAGCTCTACGCTCTCCTGGACCCATCTGTCTTCCACGTCAAGTACCGGGCTCGGTTTTTCCATCTCGCTGACCTCTTCCTGTCGTCCTCGTGAGTGCCAGAGCGGGGACTCGGGGCTTAGGCCCAAAGCCGGGGGCCAGGAGGCTGGGCGCCACTCACACCCACTGTCCCGCCCAGCCATCTGCCCGCCTACCTGGTGGCTGCTTTCGCCAAGCGCTTGTCCCGCCTGGCGCTGACGGCGCCCCCGGAGGCCCTGCTCATGGTGCTGCCTTTCATCTGCAACCTGCTGCGCAGACACCCGGCCTGCGGGGTCCTGGTGCACCGCCCTCGGAGCCCTGGTGAGTGCGGGGGAGGTGGGGGGCTGCCTCCAGCAGCCAGGGCCTGGGCACAGGTTGTGAGCAGGGCCCGGCTCTGGTTCCTAGAGCTGAATGCCGACCCGTATGACCCCGCGGAGGAGGACCCGGCCAAGAGCCGTGCCCTGGAGAGCTCGCTGTGGGAGCTGCAGGTGAGCCTGCCGCCCCCTCCCCCGCCCCGGCTCCTCCGGGGGCTGTCCGGGTGCCCTGGGGAGGGGGTGGTGACGTCCCGTGTGCCCCTCCAGACCCTCCAGCGGCATTACCACCCCGAGGTGTCGCGGGCCGCCAGCGTCATCAACCAGGTGCTGACGGTGCCTGAGGTCAGCATCGCGCCGCTGCTGGAGCTCACGGCATTCGAGGTGAGGGGGCGGGGCGGGGCTGAGGCCGGGGGCGGGGCTGAAGGGGGGGCGGGGCGTGGGAGCACCTGTCCCTCCTGTCCGTCCCTTGCAGGTGTTTGAGCGGGACCTGAAGAAAACAGGCCAGGAATCTGTGCCCCTGGAGTTCCTCCCTGCGCAGGGGCTGCTGGGCCGGCCCGATGACCTCTGTGCCCAGCACTTTACGCTCAACTGACCCGAGCGCCCCCTTCCCCCCAGGCCTGCGGGCTGGTGGTGACAGTGCCAGCCGTGCACAGAGGCCACCTCATGTCCCCTGCAGCTGCCCACGCCTGCTGTGCACCTGCCCTCCACCGGCAGGCTCTTGCTTCGCTGAAGCCTGGTGGGGGCGGGGGCTTCTACCAGCACTGCAAGACCCCTCGGGCCCCCGACTCCTCCAGGCGCCTTGCATCCAAGGAGGGTCTGGGTCCCCCTTCCTGCTGCGCCTGGACTGTGACCTGGGAGCAACCCCGAGGGTTCCACGTCCTGGTTAGGTGTGGGGAACACGGAGAGCACGAGCCACCCATTCCCCAGCAGGCTGAGGAGGACGTCTCCGTCCCCCGGTCGCTGTGGTCCCAGGTCCGCGGTGGGCACGCTGCCCCACGAGAGGCAGCTGCTGGCAGAGCCCCTTCACCCCGCATGGCCCCGGTCGCGTGCCGTGTGTCCAGCGTACTTCCCCGAGGCCCTGTCTCTGCCGGGCGAGCTTGGTTCTCCTCCGGCCGCGACTAGGTTTCCTCTTAAAAACCTGCTTGTTTAGGGAGTCACATGAGTGACATCAACCCATGTGGGTTTGGGGGGCCTGGCAGGGATGCAGGTGGGGGGGACGCCAGGGAGGGGACTGGTTCTGCAGCCTCTTATCTGCTGACGTCTCAGCCCCGTCCCCTCCCCATCCCCACGGGAGCACCCTGGAGTCACCGCAGGCAGCGGTTTGCCCAGTTTGGTCTCTAGGGAGCTGCACTGCCGGCCCAGGACCTTTGGGTCCCTCATGGGGACTCTGGGCCAGTGGTGAAGAAGTGCCTCCTTTCTCTATACACCTGTGTGATTCTAGGGATGCTGGCACCCCTCCCTAGCAGGCTCCTGCCCCTGGGCCTTTGCACTGCCCTCTCCACAGCTTCCTCCCTGCTCCTGTCTTCAGACCCCAAGCCGAGGGAGGGCTCAGGGAGGCCTGCGCTTAGCATCCTGTCTGAACAGCTGCATACACACACACGAACACTGCCAAGTTCGTGGCCCCACTGCCATCCAGTACCTTGTGGGCTGTTCCTGCCGCCCATCTCACAGACCAAGGGGAGCTTGTCACTGACCTGGCCCTTGTCTGGTCCCCTGGGGCCCAGGACTTGCCCAGCACGGGGCACGTCTGTGGTCAACGGTCTGGAGGGTCCTGAGCAGCCTGGCTCCGGAAGAGTTGGGTCGGAGGCTGTCCCTGCCGCACCCGAGCAGGGGTGCAGCCCTGGAAGGGCTGAGGCCTCACGCTGATCGAGGGAAGTGTCCTCATAGTTTTCTAAAGTAAAATGATGAAACTCTTACTAAGCAGGTTTTCTTGATTTTCTCCAAATTCGACTTTGTGGTCAGTCTGTAACCTTCCTCATCGTAGGGGGTCCGGGGACTCCCTCACACACACACTGTGGCCGCCACAGCCCTCACCCCCAGGCCTGGAGAGACACTTAGGCATCGGCCTGGTGTTTCTCGACCTCTGGTCCCGGTGGCCCCATGGGTAGGTGGCCAAGGAGACACAGGGCGGGGAAGGACGGATGGAGAGACCAGCAAGGCGGCCCCACTGGGGTCCGAGCACCTGAGGGAGGTCAGGATGGACCTTCAGGGGCTTGGGAACCGTCTGGGATTGGAGTACAAATGCTGGAGTGGGGCCGGGGTCTGCATTTCCGGGGGCTCCCGGTCCGTCTCCCGGGCAGCTCCTGGCCAGCAGACCCGCCCCGACTCCCTGAGGCGCTGACTGCCGGTGTCGTGCACCTCAGTGGGCCGAGGGCTGCTATCTCCGCCAGGACGGTGCCGGCTGCTCGGTGGCAGAGCCATGTGCCTCGTCACTGTCCGCGGGTGTCCCCGTGCCCAGGACAGCGGCTGGCGCCTGTGTGTTTCCTCCTGCAAGTCTCTCGGAACCGGCCTTCCTGGGGGGCGTGGGCTCCGCGTGCCTGTGCCAGGGGGCGTCCCCACAGGTGCTAGGGCAGCCCCAGGCTCCCCCGGGACCGCACAGCAGTGACTTCATTTCCTGGGAGGCAGCTGCCTTTTCCCCAATTAAAACACAATCTGGTTTTATCATTTTTAAGTCACAAAAGCAACAGAAAGCTAATTACGAGTTTGAGAAAGCCGGCACCGGGGAGACTCCGAGGGCGCTCCCTGCGAACCTGCCAGGCTTGGGTGACTCCCTTGTCACACCGCTCCCAGCGCCAGCACTGCCGTCCCAGGCCTCGGGGGCAGCCGCACCCCCAATCCTGGCTCTGCGCCGTGGGCCCCCCCTCCCCCGGGGTCCTGGCCTGCTGTGCCCCGTCCGATGTCCACGCCTCCACCTGAGCTGCGGCTGCCCTCAGCCCGGGAGGCCACCGGCCGGGTCCACCACAGGTTTGCTTGCAGCTGGGGACACTGTCACGCCCTAGCTTGAGTTAAAGTTTTTAAAAAACAATTCTGGGGGAAATTTGAAATACACACTAAATACCTTTTTAGAAGTGTGTTCTATGCGGTATTTGGGATTCACTTATGCTAAAGGTGGAGCTAAAACTCACCTGATAGAAGTCAGTCGTTTTAAAATGTATGATTTAGTGGCATTTGGTGCATTTATGCTGTATGTCCACCATCTGGATCCAGTTCCAGAACTTTCTTCCCAGCACCTGCTTCATAATTAAGTCCGTGGAAAGGCGGCATCTGAGAGGCCAGCCCCCAACAGGCCCTCCAGGGGTCCTGCGTGGCGGGTCTCGGCCACGCCCCACCTTGAGGATGGGCGGCCACTCCAAGCGGGGTCAGCCCTGGTTCTCCAGCAGGAACCAGAAGCCTCGGTGGACACGTGGGTCGGGCCAAGGCGCCTGGGCTGCGACTGTAGGAAGAGGCCCATCCCCCAGGCTGCCGTCCGCCGTGGTGGTGCGTCTGGTGGGGAGTTTAACTGGGTCCGAAGTGAGGGCCGGCCTTTGCCCTGCTCCGGGGAGGGCCCCGGGCCCCGAGCACCCTCACCCCTGGGAGTCCACATGCAGGTCGTGGGGGGCTTTGGGCCACACGGCGTCCCCTCCACCTTGGGAGGGGCCAGCGGCCACCAGCTCCACAGCCCTCTGCGAAGACGGGTGACCCGCATGCACTGTCACACGTCGGGGCCAGGGAGCTGACTGTCCACAGCCCCAGGGGAGGACCTCACAGGTGTGTGTTTGGGGGGCCCCTGGGCCGGCCCCTGATGTTGCCGTGTGTCCCTTCCTGGCGGTGAACCTGACGGGGGGAAGGGCAGCTCTCTGGGATTCTTGTCCAACATGAGGGGTCTCAGGGACCCCAGGCTGGCCGTGGCTGTCAGAAGGGGAGAGATCTCGGGGGAATGGGCGTGTATAACTTTGGGAGACCCCGGAGAAGGGGTCCTCCACTGGCTCCATTGCAGAGCATTAAGAGGGGCGAGACCCCCATGATAGGGGCTCATAAGGTGAGCCGGCAGAGCAGGGCCAGGGACGCCTCCAGAGTAGGAAATGGAGGAGGAAGGGGCCTTGGATGGAGTCAGAACCAACGTCCGGGACCCAGGGGCGGGGGGGCGGGGGGGACGTCCTCAGGAGAGCACAGTGGGGTGAGGGGCTGTGCAAGAGCCACTCGGGGGTCCTGGGCGCCGCGGGCGTGCGTGACCCTGACTCCAGGGTCAGCTCCCTCGGAAGGCCTGCCCACCTTCATCCTCCACTTGGGGAGCAGGCCCTCCCCCCACCGCTGGTCACCCCCATCACCACGCAGACACCCCCGTGTCAAACACTATTCCTCTCTCCCCGGCCCATGTGTCCCACCACCCGCCTCAGGGGAAAGGGGGACTCTGACCCACGGAGACCCCACTTCTGCCCAGTTCAGGACGGGAGCTGTAAACGGAATCACGTCCCTTTGTAGAATCGCAGGGGTGAGGCCCCTGCCCTCCTGGCCCGTGGGCCGCGGATGCGGGGCCCCTCCCGCCCGTGGGCGTCTCCTAGCTGATGCCCCTCCTCAACTTCAGGCCCTGCTGGGCCATCATGGAGGCTGGGATTGACCAAGCACCTACCGTGTGCCCGGGAGTGTCCCTGCGTCGGGTCCTCGCGGCGCCCGCCCGGCAAACGCTCTCTGTGGAGTCTCCGCGTCTCTCCAGGTCTCCCATGCCCTGTCCCCTCCAGAAGGTGAGTAGGGCTGGGCAGGGAGATGACGAAGTCACTGTCACGTGACGTGTGTGACGAGATGTGGTGTGCACACCCCGGTGATAAGCGACGCTCTGTTTGATGGGCGCTTAGCAAATTCTGGGCCATCCGATGCCAGCCGGCTGAGGCCGGCAGACGCCTCCCGCCGGACGTCCCCTGCGCCAGCTCGCCGGGCTCTGGAGGAGCAGCAGGGCTGGTGGGGCTGCAGCCTCCGCCCAGGGCGCACACGGCCCCCCAGCCTCAGCTGTCGCATGGCGGGCTGAGCCGGTGCCTCGATTGCACCAAATGACTCCCAAATGGAGTGACACGAAACCGAGGTCCTTGCGGAGGGCCAGAGCGCCTGGCGAGGCTGCAGGACACAGGAAGACGAGCCGGGGCCGGAAGACTATCCGCAAAGTCAGGCGGGCGGGCTTGGCCTGTGGGTGGCGGCCGGCCAACGCCGGGCCTGGTGACCTCCCCCCAGCCCTGCACGCCCCTCAGGTGTGTGCCTGGCTGAGCGCCTCGCAGACGGCTCCTGGCCGTGGACGTGCAGATGAACTTGGCCTGCAGGCGGAGGGGCCAGCTCTGCATGGGCTTGGGGGTCCCTTCGGGCTGCTCACTAGGCCTGCACTTGGCGCCGCTGGCCCGCCTCACAGGTCACCTCATTACTAAATGCTGCACTGACGCCCCGATGATGCTCCGTCCCCGTGTCGTGTCTGTGCGAGGTCCCCGCGATCTCCGTCCCCGCCACGCTTACGGCGACGGCGTGAGTCCCCTTGCGCGCAGGTCCCAGAGTCAATGCTGTGGCTCTGCCTGCCCTCCGCCCGGGCACACCCCTCTTCCGGCTGCGGGGCGCCCACTGCCTCGTGCGTCCCGAGTCACGGTACTGAACTGCCGGCCATTCTGCAGGGATCCGGTTTGTCTTGACCACAGAGAACGCTCGCTGGATTTCTCAGAAGCTGGGATTAATTTCTGGTGTGAGCGGACACGGCCGACCCTTGGGAAGCAGACCAAGTGCTCGCTTCCAGCGGAATGTGGCAGTGTCCGACCTGCAGGCAGGGACGATGCTCTGCGATTAAAACGTTTGTTATTTTGTGTTAGCTTAGAGAGAGCGAGTGAGCGGGGGGGGGGGCACTGGGGGGGGGCGAATCTCGAGCAGATTCCACGCTCAACGCAGGGCCTGACGTGGGGCTCCACCCACGGCCCCTGGGGTCGCAACCTGAGCCAAAGTCAAGGGTTGGATGGTTGATCGACTGAGCCCCCCAGGAGCTCCTAAAATTTTACTTTGAAAGTTTATCTATTTATGACTTATGTATTCTTATTGAGGTGAAATTCACATGACACAAAATCAACCGTTTCTCTACATGCTGAAAATTCAAAGGCCCCTGGTGGCTCAGTTAAGCATCTGGCTCTTGATTTTGCCTCAGGCCATGATCTCATGGTTCGTGAGTTCCAGCCCCGTGCGGGGCTGTGCGAGGATGACTCGGAGCCTGCTTGGGATCCTGTTCCTCTTCTCTTTCTCTGCCCATCCCCTGCTGGCAAGGACTCTCTCTTTCAAAATAAATAAGTAAACTTTAAAAAAGGTTTAAAGTGCGCAGTGCAGAGGCAGTGAGTTCCTTTGATATTGTGCAACCATCTTCTCTATCGATTTCCAAAAGGTCCCATCGGCTCTGAAGGCACACCCACAACCTTCGCCCGCGTGCGCGGCCCCCCCTCCACTGCCGCTCAGGGTGCCTGGACTCACTGTCCCGGCCTGTCCACGTCTGTCCCGCGCTGTCCATGTACGCGGAACCACACGCCGTCCGTCTTCGCGTCCGGCTTCTTCCCACGGCTCGTGCCCGCGTCGCAGGTGTTGGGGCGCGTTCCCGGCGGGGGCGGAGCTGCCCCACCGTGCCCGAGGACACGCGTGCTCAGCGGCTCGTCCGCTGGCAGACATCCGGGGTGTGCCCACCGCTGGCCTCCGAGCGGTGCCGGGGGCACGCTCGCTCCCTCTCTTTGGGGCGAGTACCCAGGCAGGGAGCCGTGGGGGCGCGTGCTTGCCCACCCGCAGTTTTGCGGGGAGCACAAGGGCTTGGGGGCTCCGATTTCCCCACATCCTCACCGAGTTTTGCTGCTCTCGGGTTTTCGATAACAGCCGCCCCCTGGGAGGTCTTGGGGAGCACGTCCTCGGTGATGGAGATTTCCAGCTTGCTCTTCGCTTCTTGCCGAGTGTGGGTCAGGCGAGGCCACACGGCTTCTGCGGAGTCCCCTGGGACAGTCACCTCTGGGTCGTGAGCTGCTGTGGGAGCATGGGTTCCCCGGGGCCACCCTGCCACGGGTCCCTGACGTGGCGGTGCTGGGCCTGCGGGAGGCTGCGGAGCAGCTCACCAGGACACGGCTGCTCCGGGCCCAGCCGTCCGGCGATCTAACCCCAGAGCCCAGGGAGATGACAGAGTGACTGTCGCTTTTCCTCCCGGGTGGCTGGTTTCGCGGCACAGATGACCGTAACCAAGGGCTCGAAGTGCGCCATCTCCCGTCAAAGGGCAAGAATCCAACACGAAGGCGGGAAAACGCTGGCCCCCGGGGGCACTGTCCTCCCCAAGGCTGATCCCAACCCCCACTGTCCCTGGGGTCTTTTGGAAGGAGGAGATGGCACTGAGCAGGGAGCTAACATTACTTACATGCCACTCGGTGGCCACAGGAGTTAGAAATGCCTCCAAGGACCTGCATGTTCAAGAAAAACACAGAAAACACAGAATTCCCGGGGCGCCCTGGTGGCTCAGTCAGTTGAGTGTCCGACTTTGGCTCAGGTCATTATCACACAGTTCCGGAGTTCGAGCCACATGTCGGGCTCTGTGCTGACAGCCCAGAGCCTGGAGCCTGCCTCCATCGCTCTGCCCCTCCCCCACTCATACTCTGCTCTCTCAAAAGTAAATAAACTTCTCTCTCTCTCTCTCTCTCTCCCCCCCCCTCCAAAAGAGCTCATCCAGCTCATTCATGAGGGTGAACTGCCCTCATGCTCACCGTCTGGGGCTAATTCCAAGCATCAGCTCTGGCATGGGTCCCTCAGTAGCTGGGGGCGGCGGGGGGGGCTGGCAGACCTGGCCTGATGGCCGTTGGGGGGTAAGGGGGTGCTGGCAGACCTGGCCAG
>PISW01015602.1:0-16193 GCA_004023785.1 Mungos mungo
GTCACCACCACCACCATGACCACTGTCACCACCACCATGACCACTGTCATCACCACCAGCACCATGATCACTGTCATCACCAGCACCATGACCACCGTCACCACCACCACCATGACCACTGTCACCACCACCAGCACCACTGCTTTCCCTGTCCTACACCCAATCCCAGCACACTGACAGGTGCCAGGGAGGCTGTGGGGAGCCACTGAGCACCGCTGGCCATTCCTGCGGGGGACGGCTTCCCCTTAGAATTGCCTCCCCTTTTCTCCTTGTCACTGGATCCCTTGGACACAGCTCTTTCCTGGGGTCTTGAGTCTCTGCCTGCTCCTGGTTTCCACCCCAGCTGTCCCCTGTCCCACTAGCCCCTTCCCAGCCTGTTCAATCCTGACTCTGAGGCAAGACGACAAAGCGGTTCTGAGTGGGGGGCCGCAGAGCCCAGGCTGCAGTGGCCCAGCTGTGCCCAGCTGTGTAACACTGGGCAGGTGGCCCAACCCCTCTGTGCCTCCATCTTTCCAACTGTGAGACTGGAGGAGGTGATGGCACCTTCTGCTCAGGCCTGTGACTGAAATTCAAGGGACAGGATGCACAAAGTGTTAGCCAGCACCACTTTTCCTCCGTTTCCAGGGCAGCCTCCCAGTGGCCTTGGGGGCCGAGAGCCAGACAGGTGGTGAGCAGAGGGTACAGGGTGGCCCCTCAGGGGCCGTGATGCAGCTTGATGTGCTGTGTGACCTTGGGGGGGGTCACCTTCCCTCGGGCTGGGGTCCTGACTACAGCTCACAAGGGCTGTGCCTCGGCCAGCAGGGCTCAGAAAGGAGGCGCTTTGAAACTCTTCAGCAAAACCCTCAGAAGCACAGCAGGCAGGGCCGGAGGCCGAGGGGCCTGCCCCGTGGGCCAAGCACGCCCACGGGGACTGGGACAGGTGGCCTGAGGAGGGGCTGAGTGGGAGGCGCACTGGGTGCTGGCTGGATGCCGGGGTGTGGTTCAATGCCCCTGCCCGAGGGCAGAGTGAGCAGGGGGTGCAAGAAACACAGGCCGACCCCCCCCCCGCCCCCGTGCCGACCCTCCCCCTGCCGACACATCGATCTCTCCTTGTTGGCCTCAGGGTGGGACATCAGTGCTGCTGCCTGTGGAGGCAGATGTGGGGCTACTGGGGCGGGTGACCTTGACTCACTCCCAGTCCCAGAGCTGGGCAGGGCTCACAGCAGGGCTCTGGGGGCCCTCACGCGCCATGCCCGTCTATGGCCTCACGGGGCTGACTCGGGCTCGCACCTGTGCACACACACCCCTTACCCCAGGGCTGGGGACTGCTGGGGAGTGCTGCCTTTTCCCCACCCTGCCGCAGGGGGAGTGGCCCAGGGTCCGTGCTGCGGCCCTGTGGCCTGGGGATGCCCGTGGAGGTTCTCGCCCTGAGACCAGACTCTGGGCTCAGAGAAGACCTTGCACCTCTGTGTGGCAGGACACAGAACTTGGGGGCTGCGGGGCCCCAGGGCAGGCGCTTGGCCGGGGAGCAGGCCGGCTGGCATCTGCCAGTGTGCAACAGGGTGGGCACGGCAGGGGGCAGGAGGAAATGGTGACTGGTGCATGCCCCGCCTCCGCCCCTGCCTCCAGGCAGCAGCCCTCAGGGAGCGGGCGGGGACCGTGGGGGAAGTGGGGACAGAGGGAAGAGGGTGGCAGCAGAGGTGAGGTGGGGGTGCAGTCCATCTGTGATGGCGATGGGCAGGGGGAGACAGAGGCAGGGTGACAATGGAGGGCACAGTACCGCTGACTGGGAAGGGGGCTCTGCACCAGCCCACCCTTGCAGCCGCCCTCAAAGGAGAAGGGACAAGACCTGACTCCGGCCACCGAGTTCCCGAGACCCTGGGGGACCGCCCCCTACGCCCCGAGAGCGCTCAGGCACTACCTCCACACGGAGACGTAGATGATAATCAGCATGAGCAGGGTGAGGGAGGACACGCCGCAGCCCACGATGAGCGTCACCGACGGCACGATCACCTTCTCCATGTTCTGAGGGTTCCGGTGGGGAGAAAGCAGAGTGAGGCCCAGCCACGTGGTCACTGTGGGGGGTGGGGCCAGGGAGCCTTCCCCTGGTGTGGGCGGTCCTCCCGCTGGAGGCGGGACCTTTGCCGCCACGCCCCCACCATCTCCCCTCACAGTTACGGTGGCCTGCTCCCCACCCCCACTCAAGGAAGCCTTTGCCTACGCTTCACAGACCTCCGCCTCCACGCGGTCCCAGAGGAGGGTCTCCCCGTGTCACACAGGCCACAGGGGCGCCAGCCCCGCCTCACGGACAGCGCCCCAGCCTGCATGCTTCCGGAAGGCAGCCGACAGCCGAACGTGGGGCTCCCTGCACGGCGCCTCTGCTCCCGCTGCGTCCAACCCCCTGCCTCCGTCGCCTGAGCCCTGTCCCCACCACTGACGCCTGCTGCCCCTCCAGGCGCCCCTGCTTAATGCTCTTCCCTCTCGATGTCCCTTCTGTTCTGCCAGGTCCCTGCGTTTCACCGACTGTGTTCCGCCCGCTAATATGTACCCCATCCCTGCCCTGGCCCCTGCAGCTCTTCCCCGAGTGGTGGCAAGAGAATTTTGTAAAATGCCATTAGAGGCCACATCCCTGCTCCACTCGGAGTTCTCCCCTGCCCCGGAGTGCTCCCCACCCGCTCGGAGTGCTCCCCGGGCCCGGAGTGCTCCCTGCCCCACTCGGAGTGCTCCCCACCTGCTCGGAGTGCTCCCATGCCCCAGAGCGTCCTCCACCTCACTCGGAGTGTTCCTCTGCCCCAGAGTGCTCCCTGCCCCGCCTGGAGTGCTCCCCCACCCCACTCAGAGTGTCCTCCCGCCCCAGAATGCTCCTCTCCCCCCCCAATCGGAGTGCCCCCGGCCCGGCCCGGAGTGCTCCCCTGCCCCGCTCGGAGTGCTCCCTACTTGCGCCCCACCCCCAAACTGTCTGAATGCTCCAGAGGCCTCTGGGCCTGGCCCTGCCCACCTTCTGCCTCCGTCTCATGAGACTGCTCCCCGTCACCGGGCTGCCTCCTCGTCCCCACCTCAGAACTTTTGCACCAGACAGTCCCTCCGCCCAGAAGGCCCTTCCCAGCCTGTCACGTGGAGGCGCCCCTCAGATGGGCCTCAGGCTGGAAAACAGACCAGCCTCCCCACCACGTGGCTCGGCGCAGCCCCGACACCCGGCTGGTCCGTGCTCGCCCCCGTGAGACCGCTGGCCCACACAATCCGTGTCAAGGGCCTCACTGAGCCCCAGCTGCTGGCATGTGCCAGGGGGCAGCGCCTACTTGCTGAGCACTGCCTGAGGCTCCTCTGCACGAGGGACCCAGAGACCGTGGGAGGGACCGAGGAGGGTGATCACAGCCCCAACCCAGCCTGCTGCCGCTGGGCGTGAGGGGGAGGGGCGAGTGGGGACGTGACAGGAAAGCATGGCTTCTTAGGGGTCCCCCACCCTAAAGTGGACACTCCTGTCCCTGCTCCAAGTCTGACTCAGCCAACAGCCCCCGAGGCAGCTGTCAGGCGCTGGCTGACCCCAGCCTGCTGCCGTGAGCCTCTCCCCCTCTGCCGGGTCCCGAAGGCGCCACCCAGCGTGTTTGTCCTCGGATGGTGCCCCCCCCACGCTGTGCCTTCTCCAGGCACCACAGCCTGTCCCCGGCGCCGCTGCCCACACCCGCCCGACAGCGCGGCACCCGCCCAAGCGCATGCTGCTCCCGCGGCCTGGACGGCCCAGCCCCACCCCGGACACACCACCACCTGTGCCCCGCCGCTGCTCCAGCCTGGGTCCCACTGCCGGACGAGACCCGCCGTCCCTGTAGCCGGTGGCCTCGGGTCCCTGAGCCCCCCGGGCTGGCTGGAGGCGGGGAAGGCAGGCTCCGGGAAAATGAAGGGAGTCATCCAAGGTTGGCTGAGCGGCCAGCAGTCCTTGGGGGCACGACCCAGGGTGCGGCTCCCACACAAACTGCATGTCCACACCGGGGGCGGAGAGCCCGAGGTAAGTGGGGGCGCCTGGCCGCGGCCTGCACCCTTGAACTTGCCAGGTGACCCCGAAGGCCGGCTGGCCATGCAAGTCACGGGTGGCCGAGAAAGTGGCTGCCTCCTGCTCCGTGGCCGGCTGCGGCCCCGACCTCTGTGGCCATCTGCCCCCATCTGCCCTCATTAGCCTTGGCAGCCACGTGCCAGCCAGCTTGTCCCCTCCCCCCCCGCCGCCCCACCTGCCCACTCCTTCCTCCTCCACCTGGCTCATCCGTCACTCCTGACAGCCCCCGCCCCGCAGGTTCCAGATGGTGTGGAGAAGACAGGGGCGACAGAGTGAGTGGGCTGGGGTCCCGGGGAGCTCCAGCGCTTGTTAGGGGCGCTGGGTTAGAGATTTCCAGGGCAGGAGATTGGCTCCAACCCACACAGAGAGAAAAAAGGCAAAAGCCAGCCAGCCTCCTGACGGAGACCTGTTCCCTAGCCAAGCTCAGTGCCACCCCAGGGCCTTTGCACATGCTCCTCCTCTGACCTTCACACAGCGGGCTCTTCCCTCACCAAGGCCCTCACTGAACATTCAGTATGAGCCACCACTTCTCTCTCTGTCTCTTCGTCTTATGTTGAGGGTCCCCACCCTCCACCTGCCCAAGACTCCTCTCTGCTGCTGTCTATGTGGTTATTGTCGGTTTCTGCTGCCTCAGCTCCCTACTTTCAATCTTCTCCCCGACCGTGCACACGTCTACGCATCCTAAACACACAGCTCCTTCTTCAAGCACCATCTTTGTGGTCCTCTTACTAGCAGCTCCAACACCGCCCATGGCTCACGGCTCCCACGTAAATAAGCCCTGACCCCAGCACAGGCGGGCTCCTGTCCTGCTGAGCCCTGACCCCGGTGAGGCCAGGAGCATGGTCTCAGGCACCTCACAGAAACACCAGCAGCAACACCCATGCTTTGTAGACGGCCGTCCACGCCAGGCTGGGCTTCGTGCCGCGAATATCTCGCTGAGCTCCGTCCCCGCTGCAGCTCGGGGGCGGACAGCATCGCCCCCTCACAGACGTGACTCAGAGCGGTTACTCAACCCTCCAGCGGCCAGCGGCACAGCTGGGATCTGACATTCGGGGTCCACGCAGAGCTCGGGCTGGAGTGGGGGACACCTGGGTCCTGCCTCCCCCCACCCTTGTCCTGGCCTGGCACCTCATCTGGCCCTGGCGCCTGGGCTGTGACCACGGCACCCCGTCTGTGCCATCATCTCTTGGCCCTTGTTCTGGACTCCGGTCCCTGGTGGCCACCCCACACCGCAGGGTTTCCGGTGCGGCCACCTGCTCAGACCCGAATCCCCACGCGCGTCCAACCCAGGCCAGCGGAGAGGCAGGTGCACCCCATCCCGGCCCAGCCCACCTCTGCCACCACCGCACGTGCCAGCCGGGTTCTTCTGCTGCCCCTCCTGCTGGGGCCCCTCTGAGACCCCAATCGCACACCATTCTCCATCACCCCCCAGCCACCCGGCTCCCCACTGCCTTCAGGACGCAGCCCCAGCTTGCCACAGCCCTCGCCTTACCCCAGCGCCCCACCCCTGCACCCCTGCCTCTGAGCCCCACCCTGTCCCCTGCTTGCTTTCTGCCATCCTCACTTTCCCCAAGATGACTGTCACCCCTCTCCTCCGAGCTCAGCTGCTGAACTCCTGTTCATCCCTCAGGGCCCCGCTCCAAACCTTCTCCTCACACACCCTTCCCAAGCCAACCCCCCCAGGAGGGACGGAGGCTGTGCCGTGTCCCCAGCCTGTCTGAACACACATCTGTCTCCCCCATGGGAGCCCGTGCTCCTCTGGGGCAGGGCTGGGGGCTGGCACGGGCCGCAGCCCCGGGCACGCACAGGGGTCAGAGGTGGTGACGGGGTATGTGACAGCTCGGTCCCTCCTCCTCGGTACCTCTGGGGTCACCCCTCGTTGGGGCCGGGGCTGGCCAGGAAGGGAGAGGGGGAGGCCGGCAGGCGAGCACAGGCGGGAGGCGGAGCCCCCCCCCAGCTCTTTGGGCACCTGGGCTCTGAGCCCTCCCCATGCCCTTCGGGCAGAGCCGACTACGGTGCCATCTTACAGATGAGGAAACCGAGGCTCCCAGTGGCCGGGCAGCTTGCCCTCAGGCCCGTGGCCAGTGGGAGGCTCTGGCGGGCGTGAGCTGCCGTACCTTCAGCCTCAGCTGCTCTGCGGGGACACGGGGAGGGGGTCCCGCCGTTCCACATGCTGACGCACCCCTACCTGACACAAGGTCAGACCGCTTGCAGCCCGAGACTCTGCACTCTCGTCCGCCCGCCCTGGCACAGCGGCCCCCAGGCGCTGCATCCAGCGCGGGTCAGTCTTCCGGGAGACGCCCGGGCACCAAGCCTTCCGTGCCTGGTGTCACAGGGCCGGCCGCCTGCCCCTCGCCAGACACGGCCTCTGTGGCAGAGCTGACCTGGGGCCCGGCCCCCAACCCCGACGCCACCTGTGTGGAAGGCTCCGTCCGCAGCACGCAGACCCCCCCCCCCCAACGCTTGCAGACCCTGGTCCGGAGTCCCCCGCCCGCATCAACTGGGCCACCCTCACAGCCACCCTGAGTGACACATGGCCACTTCTGTTCTACAGGAGAGGAAACAGATGGAAGGCCAGTCCAGAGTCACCGTGCGTCAGGGACAAGCCAGTGCTCCCACTCTAACCCCGGGCGCACATCCCTCCCCTGCCCCGGGCCTTCCTCCTCAAACTCCTGAGGACGAGCCGCCACCTGGGGGCCCCAGGCCAGGCCTTGCGGGGGCCTTAGAAGCCCCCATCCCCACTGGGTGCAGACGAAGCCTGCTGCTGTAGCGTGGTAACTACCTATGCAGAAAGCCACCTCTTCCAGGGAGCCCCCAGGATGGCCCTGGCTCCTGCCTTCAGGTCCCTGGTCCAGAACCAATAACACGACAGCCCTGGCATAGGGACAGCCAGATGGGGGAGGGTACACTGAGGTCAGGCCCCAACGGAGAGACCCCTGTCCAACCAGACTTGCCCCAAGAAAGACCTGGGGCCTTCCCCAGGAAGGCTGTGGACCTCGAGGGCACCCTCCCCAGGCCTCAGTTTCCCTGTCTGTTACTGGAAGGTTTATGGCAATGACCTCTAAGGTCCCGTCCAGCTCCGTCCCCATTAGGGACCCTGGCTGACAACGTGGCTCTCCGTACCCATGTCCCACTGGACCAAGGGGTGGTGGGCAGAACATTCTCAGAAAGGCCTGGAGCGATTTTCCACACAGAACGAAGGGTGTCCCAGAGGGCTGATCTGGGGCGCCCCCGTCTGATGAGGACCTGTGACCCCAAACTCCCAGGAGGGCCGGTCCCCCTGCAGGGTCTGCCGTCCACATCTGCGGCTCAGTGGCCCTTCCCCACTGGGCCTGGGCCTGCGGTGTCTGGGGGCCCCTTCCCTCCTCAGTGGGCCCTGTGGGTGGGGGGCTTCCCAGGACCCCATGACTGGAGCTCGGCCCTGGGCGAGCCAGCCCAGCAGCCCCAGTGGGCTGAGCCCAGCACCCAGGGCTCCAGCCTGGGAGCTGGCCCCAGATGCCGTCACCATAGAAACCAGCAGCCCCCACAAGAATCATGGGAACAAAAAGGAGGCCCTGGCGACGATGGGCCTCGCCCAGGAGGGCTGTGGACCTGGGCGAGACCCAGCACCCTCAGGCGCCCCAGGACGCCTACCTGGGGCCACGCTGCCTCCAGAGCCCAGGTCTACTTGGGGAGGTTGGGGAAGGTCCCCCAGGTAGGCGGCAGCTCCTGGTCCGCCCTCTCCCAGGCAGGCCAGGACCCTGCCCCCCAGCTGAGGGGGACACTGACCAGGCGAAGGGGTATGCCATCTCCCCCAGGCCCAGCCTTCCCCAGTCCCCAAAAGCCTGGGCCCAACCTGCCTGGCTCCCTCGAGGGTCGGTTCCCTCCAAGCCCCCAAGGAGAGTCGGGGAGACTCACCCATCAGTCACTGGCCGGAGGAGGGGAGCCCAGCTCCAACCAGGCCAGTGCCCAACTCCACACCGCCACCCACCCAGCTCCCACCCACCCTCTCCAGAGGCCGGCCCTGGCCAGGCCGCGGGGGGCGACCGCCCCGGGCAGGGATGGGTCTGGCCCCCCCCCCGCACCCCCCGCGCCCGTCCTGCGCCGGAAGCGCCCGCCCCGCGCCACCTACCGCCCCCCCCCGCGCCCCCCGCGCCCCCCGCGCCCGTCGCCCCCGCGCGGCCCGGCCGGGGTCTCACCGCGTCGGCGCTGAGCTGGGCTAAGATGGCGAAGGTGGAGAGCCGGTCACAGAGGCAGCGCGTCCGGAGGGCGTCGAGGGGCACCGTGCGGCAGCCGCGCCACGACCAGGGCCCGAGCTGCGGGGGGGCGGGGGAGGAGGGCCTGGGGGGGGGCGGGACACACGGGGAGGGGGGGGACAGGGGCGGCGTGAGCGGCGGGCGGCCGGCGGCCCGGCCCCCTGTCCCCGCCGGCCCGCGCCCGCACCTGCGCCCGCAGCCGCGCGCCCGCCCCGCCGCCGGCCCCCGGAGCCCCGCGCCCCATGGCCGCCGCCGAGCCGCGGGAGAGCGAGTCGCGGGAGCGCGGGGCGCCGGGCCCTGGCCCCGCGCCCGGGGAGCGCCCCACCCGCCGCGCCCCCAGCGCCGGAGCCGGAGCGGCGCGGAGCCGGAGCCGAGCCGGAACCGGAGCCCGAGCCCGAGCCCGAGCCGGAGAGGAGCCGAGCCGGGGGCGGCGGGCGGGGCGGGGGCGCGCCGGGAGGGCTGCCGGGGCCGCCCCCGCTACTCCGCCCCGGAGCCCCGCGCGGCGCCGGTGACCTTGGGACCGCCCCCGCCCCCCGCGTCCACCTCCGCCGGGCTGGGCGCCCCCAGCGTCCGCCGCCCAAGGCCTGGGACGGAACAGCCTTGCCCGCGGTCTAGAGGCCCGTCACTGCGCCTTTCCGTTTAAACACAAGGACTGAAGGACTCGGCGCTCGGTGCACCGGTCGCTGTGGCTGCAAGTCCCCCACCCTTCAAGGCCGGCCGGCAGGTCCGGGAACTCAGGGAGCGGCCAGCCAGCACACTGGGGCCTGCCGTCTCTCAGCGGGCTGCAGCCCGGGTGGCAGAAGGCGCCCATGGGGTGCGGCCCCAGGGACCCCAGGCCTGGGCTAGGAGGTGGGGGAGGGGGCTCCCGGAGGTCCGAGGCCAGAGAGAAACTCCGCACTTGAGGACCCACAGCCGGGAGCGCTCTGCTTCTCGAGCCCGGCCGCAGAAGAGCTGACCTCACCCCAAGTAACTCGGACCCCAGGACTTTAGGGGAACATTCCACTTGCTCACAGCCCAGGGGAGCTCCGAGTGCTCTCCAGAGGGTTCTGCTCGCCTGCTTCCCCCCACCAGCCAGCCCTCCGATGTGTGGGGCAGGCTGGGGGCTGAGCTGCTCCCTGCCTGGTGCTCCCCACAGGGCCCTGACCCTGCACGCACACGCACACACGGAGAGTGCCCCCTCTGCTAGCTGTGTCCTACTCTGTCACCTCTGGAAGGCTCCCATCCTCACCCCTAGCTCACTTCCTTGGCTCTAACGTGGGGGCAGGACATTCCAGAGGATGAAGTGGGCAGATGCTCGCAAGGTGCCCAGCACAGGGCTCGCGTCCTCCGGGGTGCTCAGGCTCGTGAGCTGCAGGGCCCGGAGAGCCCGAGTCTGTGCAGTTGGAGATGTTACACAACCGCCTTCCAGAGCTCCAGGCCCGGGGGAGAAGGGATGTACTCGGAGCTGGGCCGGAAGCCAGGGCCTCGGCCCTCCTCGGTTCTCCTCCCTCCGGGAAGGACCCACCCCCTTTCTACGGGGGAGGAAAACTGAGGCCTGAGGGGGCTGCCCAAGTTCACGGCAGCAGCAAGGCCCAGGGGCCAGCCCTGGGCTCCGTGGGGTGCACTGGGGCTCTGCGGCCCGGGAGTACCCCCCGACCCGATCCAGCCAGGCTGCTGTCTCTGCCGGTCAGTGGGGAGAGAGGACGGCCCCTGAGGGCTGGGGAGCTCGAAGCTCATCCTTCCATAAACTAAAGGCAGGAGTGGCCATTAGCCCCAGAGGAGCGTGCGGTGGGGTGAAAGTCAAAGCCTACTGCGGCTGCGGCAGAGACCGCTCCCTCCCTTCCTCCGGAGAAGGAGAGACCCCTAACTCCAGACCAGAACCGACGATGGACGGCGGAAGGAAGGCGAAGAGAGTCCTGGAGCTCCCAGTGACACCCGGCATCCAGCCTGGTCCTCCCCACGCCGCTGGCGCACCTCATGCTCCCCCTGCATCCCTGCAGGACAGGGGTGCGGGGCTGAAGCCCCAGCTGACCCCAGCCCCGCTCCCGCTGTCTGCCCCCCCTCCCGGCAGGAGTGCCCCGGGCTGCACGTGTAGCTCCACCCTTGAACGCGCAAGCCACTGACCAGACCCCGAGGCCACCGACGGCACAGGCGGAGCGCACTCCGAGGGGCTGTCCTGCAGGCCTTGGTCTGGAGACACCACCGGACTGCTTGTCCCTGACGTTAGCCCAGCAGCTGCTCTCAAGAGCGGGGTCTCTGGCCAGCTTCCTGGGTTCAAGGTTGTGCCTCTCAAGATTCAGGCACAGAGGCCGCCTCTGCTCTCGTCCACTGAACAGAGTTGGGAGGGGGGTGTGTGTGGGGGTGGGGGGACCCGGACCCCAGCTCTCTGCCTGGGAGGACAAGGAGGGGTCGGCTCCCTGAGGCCCGGGGTGAGAGGAGCCGGGCTGGCTGGACCAGCAGCCTGGCAGGTGCCCAGGCAGCGCTGGCGAGTCTGCAGGGCGCCAGGCTGACAGCTGCAGGCCACCTCCTGGGGGAACGGCCCCGCAGGGCCCCTGATAAGGATGCCACTTAGCTTATCAGCCTCTCAGAGGAGGGGCTGAGGGGCTGCTGCCCACTCTGCCTGCCTGGCAGCCTTGTGGGCATGAGAAAGCACCCACCCTGCTCCCGAGAACAGCTGGTCGGCCCGCGATCCAGGAGGCCGGCAGCTGCTGGCGGATCTGGAAGGGGCCTGGACCTGGAGCCAGGGGGTTGGGGCTCCTCCTGACCCCGCAGGGCCGCAGACCAGGCTCCCTCAGCGGCGTCCCTCCCTGGCATCAGCAGGCCCCTGCGGCCTGTATCAGGCCCGGGCTCCTGACACGTAGCACAGGGACAGTGGTACAGGGGCCGTCTGACTCCCTCTCACACCCCGATGATGACCGTGCCCTATTCGCTTCGTTAGTTAAGCCCTGCAAACCCCCAGCTCCGCTGTGTAGATCTGAAGCTGAGGCCCAGAGAGCAGCTGCCATTGTCCAAGGCGGCAGCGCAGGACAGCAGGAGGGCCGGGACCCCAGGCACGCAGCCTCTGAACCGCTGGGCCCTGGAGAGCAGCTCCGAGAGGGTCCTCGCGGGGACCTGACGCCCGGAGCAGACGGAGCGGTGGCCCAGCCCTGCCTGAGGAGGTTGCTCAGCTGGTCAGCCAAGCCTGCCGCCTGCCCTTGACACCAGCCAAGGACTGAGGTTGAGCAAGACAGGTGGCTGGTGGTCGCTGACCGGAGCGCCCCCTTGGCATCTTAGTCCTGCCTCCCCCCCACCCTGACCTGGGAAAGGCGGGAATCCTCAGCCCTCTTGGCAGTAGAACCGCCAGGACGCACCTCCTTCCCATACCCGACCACATCCTTCCTGCCTCGGGGACACCTGTCCCCATCTCTGCAGCGGGCGGGTCACCGCCTCCTCTCGCACAGCAGCCACACAGGAGACCATTCACTGCCTTTTTCTGAGCTTCAGAAACTCGGGATAACTGGGTCATGGAGCCAACCCCCCATCTCCCTGAGCCCAGGCCTGAGGAATCTGGGTCAGTGACACCTGCCCCCCCACCGGGTCCAGGGTGACGTCCAGGGTGACAGAAGGAGCCGGGCAGCAGCACTTCCCGCCACCAGGAGGGCAGGGGGTCCAGGGCTTAGAGCAGGAGCCCCTCCCCGCTGGCTTGTGGGGGTCGCTGAGCCCCTCAGAGCAGGGCTCCCATAAAACAGCTGTGTCTCCCCCATCAGACCAGGGCTCCCAGGACAGAGCCACCCCTCCCTCATCCCACCACCCAGCGTGCTGCAAGGCTGGCTCTGCCTCCACGGCCACACGGCCAGCTCCCAGCTCCAGCAGCCAGGCCATCCCTGATCCACACCCCCGCACACTGGGCGCTGCTCACGGCTTCGGGGTCCTGTCCCAGCCCGCTCGCCTTGCCACCGGCACGCAGTGGGGGCGGGGCGCCCCTCTGCCCCTCTAAGCTCCCGCTGCCTGAGGTCAGCTTCCAGGCCTCCCCCCAAGCCCCCTGCAGCTGACCACTCAGCAGGTCCCACCGGCCTCCTTGTAAAAGGCACCAAAAATCTGACGGCCGCGGGTCACCACCCTGCTGGGACCCCCACCGAATTTCGTCCCCACAGTGCCAGCGCCATGTCGTCCTCTGCTTGAGCTCCCCGTACCCCCTCCTCCCTCAGGGACCCCCAGGGCCCTGCACCCTCCCTCAGCTGACTTGGCGCTCTGAGCCCCATTCGGGCTGTAGACCCCAGCTCCCAGTACACAGACCCCCACCTCATCTCACTCTCAGTTGAGCGTGGGGCCCCGCCTTGTCCCTGTGTCCCACGGGAGAGCGGCTCGGAGAAGACAGGCCGCTCCCGTCCATGGCGGGCCTGATCCTCAGCCCTCAGACAGGACTGCCAAGGTGCCTCCTGGGGCCCAGGGTGAGGGCAGCCGAGGCGTGTCAGAGCCCTGGAACGAGACTCAGCCTGTGGCACCGCCGCCCCCCTGCTACCTGGCCAGCGCCCAGCCCACGAGGGGGGAACGGGGCAGACCCCATCCTGGCTGCTTGGAGCTGAGCTGCCCCCCTCCTGTGAAGTGGGCACAGATCCTTACCCAGCACCCTGTTCAGGGAGACACAGGGATGCACGGCTCACGGGCCTGTGCTCATGGTCCATCAGAGGACAGTAATGCAGAGGGTGTGCTGAGCACCCCCCCCCCGCCCCTGATACCCGTCCACCCACCAAACTAGGGCATTTGCTGCTGGTTCACGAAGCCTCCTGCCGGCCCACGAAGCAGATCTGTTACGGGACTGTGCCCGTCAGGGTCCCCTGGGGTTTGATGGGCTAATTCGCACCAGAGTGTGAATGACTCACGGGTGTCCTCCCACACGACAGGAAGAAGGGAAGAAGCCGGAGTGGGCACAGCACACCGGATGGGGCAACAGGGAGCAGGCGGAGCGTCTCTGCAGGCAGGGCCCCCCCAAAGCTTCTCAGCCTGGCCTTGGAGACCCTCAACGGCAGCCTCCCCTCGTCCTCCCCAAAGCAGCCGTCTCGGGCACAGGCCCTGGAAAGCACACTTCACCCATCAGGGGGCCCACCTCCCCCCTCTGCCTATTGACTTTTGAGCCCTAGATCAAGGCTTGTGCGGAGTCTCCTCCAGGGAGCCTGCCGGGATAGCCTGTGAATTCCTGAGCACTGCACCTGCCCCTCCATCAGGTCCTGCCCTGCTTCTGTGCTGGGACCCCCTCCCTAGGGCCTGCCTCACCCAGTGGCCAGAGCTCATCATGACTCCCAGGCCGCCTTGGCCCTGCGGGGACCGCTGCCCAGAGCACAGCTGCCCTCGCCTGTGTCCAGGCCTTGACTGTGGCCTGAGCCTCTGACCACATGCCTTCCTGTCCCCTGGCTGACTCACCCGGTCCTTCGGGGTCCCCAGAGCCACTGCCGCCTCTGGGAGGTCTCCTTGAGCCCCCCCCCACCCCGTCCCGCGCCGTGCCCAGCCCCTACCTGGCCACCAGCTTGTGGGAACCTGCAGGGCAGGCCAAATCCGCTTCCCCAGGGCTTGGCCCAGATCCGCCCCATCCTGTCTCAGTTCGGGGCCTGGGGGCCACACCTGTGGTCCTGAGGGGACCCTGGTGTCTGTGGCCCGTGGGCGCCGGGGGACGGACGTCTGCCTGACCTGGGTCTTGCTAAGTGAGCTGCCGGGTGAGACCCACATGCTCCCCCCACCCCCAGGCCCGTGTCCCTGCCCGTGGGGCCGCCTCTCCTGGTGCCAACGGTGTCTGGGCCTCGTGACTGGAGACCCCGTGGCCGCTCGCCTTCCTCACAGGGCCTGGTGCGGCCTCCTCGCTCCCTCCTGGCGCCGCGGGCCCGCCTCCCCCAGAAACGGGCTCTGCCACGGTCCACACTCTTGTCCTCACACCCTCCCCCCACCCAGGCAGACCAGGGTCCCAGCCCTCCAAGATAGTGACAGGCCTCAGAGGACCGCTGGCCCCTCCCAGCTCGGAGGCCTGCACCCTAGGGTCCTACCTGAGCCCGTCACCTCCCGACTTTCCCTGCTGCGCCTCTCGCCAAGCCCTGTCCCTCCCGCACCTACCCCTGCCAGCCGAGGGGCCACTGCCCTGGCACCCACCCGCTCGTGCCCCACCAGGGCTGCAGGAAGCACGCCCAGCCTGTGTGCGTGGCCCCGTGCTGAGCGTCCCCGACTGCAACAAGTCCCACACCGGCCACCCATCACAGCCAGCCCCGGCCACCGGTCACCCCCGAGACGCCCCCACCACGACGGCACCGGTGTCACCACCGCTCCGCGGCCGGCAGGCACGAGAATGACGTCATCACATGACCACCGGCACCCACACCCCCAGGAGCCGCACATCGCCGCCACGGGCACCGCCGTGACCCTGCCCGCCGGTCCCCACCGTCACCTCCGCTGCTGGCATCACGGCCACGACCGCCGTCACCGCCGCACGCCTCCCGGGTGACGGACGCTGGCTGGCGGCCCCCGTCTCCACCAGGCAGCAGGCTTCCTCGGTGCCCGCCGAGACCGGGCCGTCGTGGGGGCGGGACCCGCCAGCCAGGACGGGACGCGCAGGCGGCCACACCGCCGCGTGCCCGGCCCCTGAGCCCACCTTCCAGGCGTCCCCCATTCCCTTCACCCCCGAGGGCCCGTGACGCGGGCCACCTCAGGGTCATCCCACCGCCCCCTGCCTCCTGGGGCCTCTGCAGCGAGGCCTAGAAAGGAGAACAGGAGGCCACGGCCCCTGGCTGACCGCCGCAGCCCTTCCCGGGCCTGCCTGCTGCGGCCGGGGCGGCCACTGAACACCCCCCCCACCAGGGGCCACTAGCAGGGGCGCCAGCCGGCCGTCTGGGGGGTGGGGTTAAGGCTTTCCTGCATCAGACAGTGAGCAGCCGGGCCCCGCAGAGGGTGGTGGGAGTGTCAGGGGGGAAGGTCACCTCACGTCTGCCCCAGGGCAGGCCGCCTGCCTCGGCTCCTGGTGTGCCGCGCACGGGGCCCGGAGAGCCTGGCCACCCGCCTCTGGGTGGTGCGTCCAGCCCAGGCACCCCTACCAGATTGGCCCTCACCCTGGGCACGAGTGGTCCCCACAGGCCACAGTGCCAGCTAGGGAGGCCCTTCTCCCACAGGCCCCCGGGGTTGGGTGAGGACAGCGCCAACTCGCTGGGTATTTCTTGGCCCCACAGCCTGCCCTCGACACACCTCACCTCACCTCAGAACGGCAGCAACCCCGTTTACAGATGTGGAAACTCAGGCCCACGGAGCCAAAAGGCCCATCCGCAGTGACCCCGTGAGTAAGATATGGGGGGGTGACTGAGGCCAGGCCTACAGCAGGTCAGACCCCGTGAGTAAGATACGGGGGGGGTGACTGAGGCCAGGCCTACAGCAGGTCAGACCCTGCACCCTGCCGCCCCTTAGCTGCTGTGTGAGGCCGGCGCCCCGGCGGGCACCCTGATGCAGGCGCGGGCGCGCAGGGCCGATGCCCGTGCAGGGCGGCGTGGACAGAGCCCCGGCGGCCGGTGGCACCGGTGGGCCTGGGAGGTAGACAGCGAGGCTCCAAGAGGAGGGAGGCGGCGGCAGGGCGGCATCGGGCAGGAGGAACGGGCGTCAGAGCACAGCCTGGGCAGCGGGCAGCCCCCGCCCTGACCCCTCCTCTGGGGCTGGGGTGAGCCTCACTCTGAATGCAGAGTCCCAGGACGGTGCGCATGGAGGGACAGACAGACGGATGGAGTCCCACTAGGAGTACCTTAACGCAACTGGGAGCCGGCCAGGCCAGGCCCTCCCTGGGGCTCCTGCTCTGTGCCCACACGCACCCCTTCCTGTGCCAGCACGGCCCCACAGGGCACCTGCTCCTCCTTCACCCTGAGGCACCCCTGCAGCCCAGCATCCTCCCTGTGGGGCCCCCTCCTCCCTGGTGCGACTCCGGGACCCTTTTCCTCGATGCCCACCCGGCC
>PISW01015603.1:0-16202 GCA_004023785.1 Mungos mungo
CCCTGGGGGAGAGGCCCGCCCCCTGCCCCCTCGGCCACCCCCATGCCCGGCCCTGGGGGAGAGGCCCGCCCCCTGCCCCCTGGGACTTAGAGCAGTACCTGTAGATGATTTGCAGTGACGGTGACCCTCACAATGGGCCCAACTCTCCGAGGTGATAAGAAAGAAAGTTAAGCTTCAGGGGGTGGAGTGAACAGGGAGGTAGAGCTCAGGAAACAAGTGCCGTGTGAGACTCCCAAGTCTGGGGAAAAGTCCAGCGTTTTCCAGAAGCCAGAAGTAGCCGCAGGAAGACGGACACTGGGCAAGGCGGTGGCCACGCACAGGTCCAGGCAGGGGAGCGACGGGTCTGGTCGTCTGACGATGACGGTGGCCGCCGCGTTCACCGAAGCCAAGGCAAACCCAAGGCTGTGGGCAAGGGGCGGGGTCAGGACGGGAGATAGAGAAAGTGGCTTTGAGAGATCCTTCAAGGTAGAAGGGGGACCCCTCGGATGGGAGGAGCCCGGGGGCACCCCAGCTCCAGCGCCCTGCTCCCCACCCCCTGAGCTCCTCCAGCCCGCAGGGGTGCAGTGCAGGGACGATCCGGGGAGATGTGAACGGGGCACTCAGCCGGTCTTTCCCTGCATCTCATTTTTTGCTTTTGCCTCTTTTCCCCCCTCCCCCATCACCTTTTCTTGTATTGTGGTCAAGACGATCCTTAATTAGTTTCATTATTTGCTTCCCTCTGAGCCTTCATGGTTTTCCTTGTTTTTGCAAGAATATACTTTTTTCCCTATCTTTTCACAGCCAATGCACCTTGCCATGACGCCAGCACCACACACGACACAACTAAATGCCGTCAGGAGCGCCGGCTCAGTCCTCAGGTGACGCAAGGAGCCAGTGGACTCGGGGTGGGGGGTGGGGTTCTCCGGGCACAGGCCTGAGATCCCCCGCCCTGGGGGGAAACAGCTGCCAGCACGCAGTCACCAGGCGGGCACTGCCGCGTGAAGTGCTGTCCTCAAGTCAGGAAGGGTAGGCCCCCGTCACCCTCCCACGTCCCACCCAAGGCTCCCTTCACATCCCTGAGCCTCAGCGTCCCCTCAAACTGAGACCGTGCCCCAGCGGGCACACCACCACGCACACCGCGGGGACTTATTATTAGGGACTGTCTCGTAGCAGAGAGCAGACACCAAGGTCAAGAGGAGTCATTTGTAAGTCATCTCAAAGGGTGGGTCATACCGACTGTGAGGTCTTCCCGGGCTGCAAGAATCGATCGTGTGTCGTCTGTCTGTTGTTAAATGCCGCCTACGTGCTAATGGCTGTTTCGTCTTGTTTATGCGGTGCCCAGGTCTCCCCAGGTCTCTGGGATGTCTTAACTATGTGAGGAAAAGAGCTATCTTTAGGAGGATGTCTCTTCACTGCCAGGGGCCCTGTTCCAAAAAAAGAGGCCCACAGACTCTTCTCGAGCATCTCATAGCTGGAGACAAGAGAGCTGTATCCCTCTGTCTACTGGCTCCAGTATCAAAGTGCATATTAAGCTGTACTCCGGTTCTTAATTTCATCACCGAATTTGTAGTTTTGAGGCACATGGAGACTGTTTCTTAAAAATAAGCTCCTAGCATGGTTATTTCATCCATAGTTTGTTCACGTTTTATTCTGTAGTAATTATAGACTCACAGGAAGCTTCAGACTTGTAGAGAGAGATGCCCCGCACCCATACCCGGATTCCCCCAAAGATAACAGCATGCAAAATTATAGTCCATTATCAAAACCGGGAAATGGGCATTGTCACAATATTCCCCATACGGTATTTTATTTAGAAGAGTTCCTATCAAAATGGACTCAGGCCCCACCTTTTAAAATTAATTTAGAAATTGATTCTGGCATTCTGTTAGGCATTTTGTGAAAAGGTAATAAAGCTCCAAAAATATGTTGCTGTGTCAATATTCATTATGCTAATAGGAACGGAGATCAAACTGATGCATGTTAACTTTGATCGGCCAAGATTTTCCGCAGGATGAGTTTGCATGTAAAGCTTCAAGCCTCGAGGATTCGTGAATGCTTTCCCGGAGCCCCGAGGCGCCCCAACTTTGAAATGTGTAACAAACCTGAAGGTGAACTGACTTCCAAGCCGGTACCAAAGCTCTGAGGTCTACTCGTCTTTAGAAAACAAGTCTGGTTCAAAGTAGGATCCACTCAGAGACGTGTGTGTTTGTAGACTAGATCCCTTGGCAAATGCTCTGGTCCTATTCCTCTCCGTGTGTGAATCACACAACTTTTTTTTATATTTGTTTCTTATTTTTGAGAGAGAGAGAACATGAGCAGGGGAGGGGCAGAGAGAGAGAGGAGACACAGAATCCGAAGCAGGCTCCAGGCTCTGAGCTGTCAGCACAGAGCCTGACGCAGGGCTCCAACCCACAAACCAGGATATCATGACCTGAGCCGAAGCCGGACACTTAACGGGCTGAGCATGAGCAGGGAGATGGGCAGAAAGAGTGAGGACAGAGGATCAGAAGCAGACTCTGCGCGGACAGCAGGGACCCTGACTCCGGGCTCAAACTCAAGAAGCGTGAGATCAAGACCTGAGCCGAAGTCAGATGCTCAACTGTCTGAGCCACCCCGGCACCCCTGAATCCTACAACATTTTTTTAAACATTTTTATTCATTTTTTGAGAGAGACAGAGTATGAGTGAGGGAGGGGCAGAGAGGGAGGGAGGCACAGAATCCGAAGAAGGCTCCAGGCGCTGAGCTGTGAGCACAGAGCCTGATGTGGGGCTTGAACTCCTAAGCTGTGAGATCATGACCTGAGCCGAAGTCAGACGCTTCACCATTTAACCAGCTGAGCCACCAGGTGTCCCCCGCCCCCCACAACTTTTAAGAGAAGTCTTTTCGTCTTATTTGGGGAAAGAAGGAGGGGGGAGGCAAGGAGAACGGGAGAGAAGGCCCGGATGTGCCCGAACTCGGTTGGCCTTGCCTTTTATTCCTCCCGACTGAGAGAAATAACACGATCTAGGCATGTCTGATGCAATTCGAGGGTGTGAATTTTCACGCTTGCTTTTCATTTGAATGTACTGAACTTCAAGAACCTTCTGCCTAAGCCGCTGAGAATCTGTCGGTGGAGCGTGCTCAGACAAGCCCAGCCCTGCTCGCGCGGCACCAGCCCGGAACCCGAGGGCAGAGCTGCCCAGCACGTCGGACTCTCTGGGCTGGAGGCGACCCTTCACGTCAGAGCAGCGCTGGAAACCGCCCCTCAGCGTCCACCGCCCCCCGGGCAGCGGGGGGTGGGGGGTGGGGTGGGAGGGAGCTGGGGACGGTCGGAAAGGGCTCTTCTGAGAGCTAGAAAAAGAGCAGCCGTCAGGGCCTCCCCGGTGCTGTCAGCCCTCACCCTGTGACTCAGGACAACCCCAGGAACCTCAGCGGGTCAACGTAACAAGTTCACTCCAGCAGCATCGCGGCCATGCATAAAGCGGCCCCCCACCCCCACCCCATCCCCCGGAGCATTCCGTAAAAAGGCCAGGGGGAGGAGGCAAGGTGTTTGGGACCTGTCTCGGGGAGTATTCATGTGTCCGTCAACTTGACTTTGTGCCCTGATGGAGAAAGGCAGCAACTTCCTTCCTGGGAAGTAACTTTGGATCCGCGTCAAACCAACCTCGCAATCACGTGCTTTGTGCCTATTCCTTCCGTGTCCAGTCATGAGGGCTTAGCCCCCTGCCCTCCGAGGGGCTGCCTGACTTTTCCACCCTCCCCTCTTGTGGGAGGCGGGCCGAGTCTCTTTCTGGCCTGAACCCTGAGCGCCGTCCGGCACCACAGCTCCCGGGAGGCCGGGTTGGGGTGTGGTGATCTCCCCCCCCCCCCCCCCCCCCCGCCCCCGGCCCTGGTGCTCCCGCCTGACCCAGTGTCTCCGCACACCGTGCCTGTTTAGGAACCGACCGAAGTTCTTGGCAGAGCAGGGAAGCCTGGCCGGCTCCCGGGGACGGGGCTCCCGGGGACGGGGCTCCCGGGGACGGGGCCCCCCAGCTCCAGGCTGCAGGGGGAACTCGCGCACCCACGGCGGCCCACACGCAGGATAAGACTTGTCGGCGCATCATCATCCTGCCCCGGAGCCTCTAATTACACGTCTGGGGCTGGCAGGAGCCCGGGCGGCCGGGCTCACATGAGCCCAGAGCCGTGGAGACGGCGCGGGCCGCGTTCTCACTGCCTGTGCCGCCGGGTGGCGGGGGCACCTGGGCCCGTGTGTCACTTCAACACAAATTAGAATAACCGCATCCCAAAGACGGCCGGAGTGTGTGTGGCCTGCAGTCCCTTCCTCCTCCCGAAGCGTCGCCGCGGTTCCATCTCCCATCTACGTTTTCGGCTGCTCTGTCTCGACTCTCCTCCTGCCCCTTACCTGGTCCTGCAGGGAGTCACGCAGCCCCACGCCTGAACTGGCCCGCAGGGCGTCGGGTCCCCGCGCCGCCGCGGTTCCCGCCACACCGCGTGGCTCGGGCGCCCAGGGTGGCTCGCGTGACTTGCCCGCGGAGGGTCCTTCGCCCCCTGGACGGCCCCGGGTTGTCAGACACCTGTCACCGGCCAGGCACGGGGCTGGGCACACCGAGTGTGGCTTTGCGACCTCACCAGAGTCAGCCTTGGAAAACACGCCCGTCCAGAGCCAAGCGAGAAAGTCACTGTCGCCGGGGTTGGGGGGGGGAAGGGCAGTCGGCGGTGGCTGAGCAGAGCGGTGCTGAGCGCGGGGAGTAGCAGCCCGGTCGGTGACGTGGATCCTGTCCTTCACCAGCGTGTGGCAGGACCTGGAGGGCCGCGGGCAGAAGTCTGTTTTGGTTTTTGTTTTCAAAGCCACATTCTTTCTTTTCTTCAGAGCTTCGTGGCTGCTGAGTCGGGCCAAGTGGTCCTTATTCGACAATCCACAAATTTGAACAATGATAAATAGACTGTCATTTGTCGTCCGGGTATTTGATGAGGACCTCGTAAAGGAGCTGAGTTACCAAACTGAGACGCTTGCTTAAAACGCTTTTCTCGGGGCGCCTGGGTGGTGTCCAACTTCAGCTCAGGTCATGATCTCACGGTTCGTGGGTTCGAGCCCCGCGTCAGGCTCTGTGCTGACAGGTAGCTCAGACTCTGAGGCTGCTTCAGTTTCTGTGTCTCCCCCTCTCTCTCTGACCCTCCCCTGCTCACACTGTCTCTCTCTCTCTCTCTCAAAAATAAAACATTTTAAAAAAACCCTTTTCTCTAAAATCTTCTGTCTTTAGCCAACATTTCTTCATATCATGGCTTTTTTTCCTTAAATCATATTCCTAAGGATTCCACGTATCCATTAATGACAGGAAGTTTTCTGGGGCTCCTGGGTTGCTCCATCGTTTAAGAGTCCAACGTCAGCTCAGGTCACGATCTCACAGTTCATGGGTTCGAGCCCCACGTCGGGCTCTGTGCTGACAGCTCAGAGCCTGGAGCCTGCTTCCGATTCTGTGTCTCCTCTCCCTGCTTCTTCCCCACTCGTGCTCTATCTCTCTCTGTCTCTCAAAAATAAATAAGTGTTAAAAAATACTTTAAGTTTTCTGGATAGTCTTCTCCGAACAGCCTCCGTGCAGGCAGAACGAGGCGTTACCACCCACGGGCATGCATTATAATTCTGTCCTGGCTTAATCCCCACCCAAACGCCCATTTCCACCTATACAAACTCATATGATTCTTTCTGAATCACACCTCAGCGCCACACCCTGCGTTGCACATAAAACTGCTGCCATGTTATTTGCATGCCGGGCGCACTGCCGCAGCTGGGCCGGGCCTAGAAGTCTGCTCCCATGTGTCTGGAACTATTGATCACCTCGCTCCTCCATACCGAGCTCCAGGTGGGAACTTCCCCGAAAGACTTTCTCCCCAAATTTCGCAGCCTGAAGTTGAGGATACATTTTCAACTCCTCTCCTGGCTGTCAATTCCGATGCTGGCCGGCCGCTCTGCTCTAAGCCGGAAGGTCACCGAGCAGGACACGCTCATTATGCAGAGTGGGGCCGCGTCCTCAGCTACAGCCCACGGCCAGGAATGCACTGCAATCGGGTGTCAGAGACTCAGTCCCTCGCCGGACGCCTGGGGGCCCCTGCCGCCCCGCTAAGCATCTCCTGAAGCCTCCTGGAATTCAGGCTCAGTCTGTAAGTAAAAAAAAAAAACCTCTGGGGCGCCCGTGTGGCTCTGTGGGGGAAGCGTCCGACTCTTGGTCTCGGCTGAGGTCATGATCTCCTGGTTTCGTTGAGTTTGAGCCCTGCGTGGGGCTCTGCACTGACAGTTCAGAACCTGCTGGGGATTCTCTCTCTCCCTCCCTCTCTCTCTCTGCCCCTCCCCCACTCATGCTGTCTCTGTCTCTCTCAGAATAAATAAACTTAGAAACAACCAAACCTCTCCACTGACATACCTGACTGTTGCAGGACTTCAAGAAAGATCCAGAGCAGACAGGTGTGACACGATGGAGAAGTAGCATCACAGGAAAAAGAAAGGCTAAACTAGGCATAGACACGGCTTCGGTGACGCTGCAGGAGCTCTGGGGAAACTGTGCATTAACGGACACAGAACTGGGAGGGGCCCTGGGGCGGTTGTCACGGCGATTATCTGGGGAACCCCCTCGAGGGTACCCCCAGCCAGCTTCTCCCCCCGCCCCCTGTGTGCAGCTGCTTTAGTGAGTGTGAGTCTCCACGGGCTGGAGCGTCGGTGACAGTCACATATCAAGGCCCCAGGTAACAAGAAATGTCTTCGGCTCAGGTCATGATCTCCCTGGTTTGTGAGTTCAAGCCCCATGTGGGGCTCTGTGCTGACAGCTCAGAGCCTGGAGCCTGCTTCAGAATCTGTGTCTGCCTCTCTCTCTCTCTCTCTGCCCTTCTCCCATTCGCGATCTCTCTCACAAAAATAAATAAAACGTAAAAATTCTTTTAAAAGAACAAAATTCAAGAAAAAGAGACCAGCACCCATATGAACATTTCACTAAGCAAACAGATGCTAAAATAACCCTCAGGGATTAGACAGAATCATACATCCAAGGGAACAGGCTGTTGTGAAAAAGAGCCAAGGAACAGAAAATCCGAGGGGGCGTTAAGAGGCATTTAGGATCTGAGAAGACAAGAAGAGAGAGTAACATAGAATAAATACTTAGAGCACACTATACTGTCACGTGTGTGACTGTCAGATCACTGTGCTGTGCACGTGAAACTGACAGAATGTTGTGTGTGAACTATACTTCAACTAAAAATTTAAAAAAAATAAAAGGGGGGGCGCCTCATGGCTCAGTCTACTGAGCATCCGACTTCGGCTCAGGTCATGGGTTCAGACCCTGCGTCAGGCTCTGTGCTGACAGCTCAGGGCCTGGAGCCGGCTTCCGGTTCTGTGTCTCCTTCTCTCTCTCTGCCCCTCCCCCACTTGTGCTCTGTCTCTCTCTCTCTCAAAAATAAACATTAAAAATTTTAAAAATAATAATATGAAAACATTTCCCAGATCTGAAGAAAGACACAGGTCTTCAGATGGAAAGGACCTTCTGATGTCAAATGATTTACCGCAAAATAAGACACACCCAGACACATTTCCCAAAACGGAAGGATACTGAGGTTGGAAACAAAACACAAAAGGGAAAAACAAGCGGGAAGTTACCCAGAACAGAGCAGGCATTCGGTGAGTCCCAGCCACACAGGAACCTGAAGAAAACGGAGCCTTGTTAGCCAGAGTCTACCAAGAAGTGACCCTGAACCCACAGTCTTGCACTTGGCCAAAGGTCGGAATGAACCGTCGGGGGCGTGCCAACCTCGGAACGTCCGTCCCTCTCAGGTTGGCTTTCCGGAAGCATCTCTCAAGGACCACAACTCAGCAAGACCAAAAGAATTCCAAGAGGAGGCAGACGCGCCCGGTGGGCAATGGAGAGAAGAGAAGACATTACGCCCTATCATGTTTAAACAAAGTTTTCTGCATCGCTAAAGGGTTACTAATGACGGAGAGCTAAGATGCCAGGTTAATTCCAGGAGGAAGAGGATGAGGACACTGAAGACAGACTAATGCCTTGGTCTTTTGGGAGGAGAGGGTAGAATGGATTCATTCTGGAAATTATTGACTACTATTAAATGTACATTAAAAATTCGGGAGGTAAGTTCCTCTTCAGGTAATGGCAGAAACACTTGCACCAGATGAACCATCCTGCCTGTGACAATTATAAACCCCCGGATAAAACAACAACAAAACCCCCAGCTCTGTGAGGGCAGCGGAGAGCGGCCAGTGCCCGGGGAAACAAGGAAACGAACTAATGCAGATCCATGTGTAAGCAGTGCTCCGGCTGGGCCGTTCCTTACGTCTCTCAGCGTAGAAGTGGAGTTCAGGGGCGCCTGGGGGGCGACATTCCTTAAGCTCCGACTCTCGGCTCAGGTCATGATCTCACAGTTCATGAGTTCAACCCCCGCTTCGGGCTCCGTGCTGATGTGCGGAGCCTGCGTGGGGTTCTGTCTCTCCTTCCCTCTGCCCCTCCCCAACTCGTGCTCTCTCTATCTCTCAAATAAATAAATAAACTGAAATAATTTTTTTTTTTAAGAAATAGAATTCAAACGGCAAGGAAGGGGCCGTCTTACTGGGCTGACCAGACAGAAGTTCGATTTCAGGGTTTCCTGCCAGAGTAGATGGGAACAGAGGGCGGGCGGGTCGTGGAGAGGGGGAAGCCCCCAGATCTGTGCACAGCGTGCCCCGAATCCTTGGCTGAGCTCTGAACGGCGCGTGTGCAGGTACACGCGCTTCTCCAAGGAATCCGGTGGGAGGCAGCAACCACAAGGCCAGAGGACCTGACGGGCCTTCCCGCAGCCGCTCAGCTACGGAGACAGAGTTTGGATATCAGTCAAGTCCAGTCCAGCCGACTTCCAGGTCCTTGGTAAACCCACTGGGCAGTTTCTAATAAAGCCCCAGAAAAGCCACTGTTTAGAAGTGAGGCCCACATCCCAGACTGAGGTAAACACCCTAAAAAAGCCTATCACCAACCCACCACACGATCAAGGTTACCTGCTGGGAATTTGTCTTCTAAAACCAAACTTACCACTTTTCAGAGGACGATGACAGAAACTATGTGTTCAGTATACGATACAAATTTACGAGATGTGCTCAGTATACGATACAAATTTATGAGGTGTGAAAAGCAGAATGCATGTCGAAAGAGGGAGGAAAAAGCAGTCAATAGAAGCAGACCCACAGATAACCTGATGCTGAATTACTAAAGATAATAAAATAATTATCATAAAAATAAAGATTTTCTAGGAAATGAGGGATAGAATGGGTGAAGATATAGGGAATTTTTAGGAGTGATATAGAAAATATAAAAAAGAGCCAAATGGAAATCTTAGACCTGAAAAATGCTGGATCTAAAAATAAAATGGTTTTTGTTTCAGAGGATTGATAGCAGATTGGATAAAAGAAAGGATCATAACATGAACAGAAAGACAAGTAGAAAGTCTTCAAAAAGAAAAAGCAATCAGAAAATTGCCTCAGTTGGGAATACTAAAAATTGGATGTACCACTTCTAAACCATTTGAAGGAAAAGAAAATGAAACTTTAAAAAATGATCAATCTGGGGGCACCTGGGTGGCTCTGTTGGCTAAGTGTCTTGGCTCAGGTCATGATCCCATGGTTCATGGGTTCGAGCCTCGTGGTGGGTTCTGTGCTGAGTGTGGGGCCTTCTTGGGATTCTCTCCCCTCCGCCCCGCCACTCTTGTGCATGTGTGTGTGTGTGTGTGTGTGCACGCTCTCTCTCTCTCTCTCTCAGATAAATAAACTTAAAAAAAAAATCAATCCAACAAATGGGAACAAAAAAGGGGAAATTTAATGTTAAAAAACTCATGGTACAGGCACCTGGCTGGCCCAGTCAGGAAAGCATACTACTCTTGATCTCAAGGTTGTGAGTTCGAGCCTCATGTTGGGGGTTGAGTTGACTTAAAACTAAAATCTTAAAAAAAAAAATCACGGTAAAAAGTAAACAAAATAAGGTTACAGGAATAAGTCAAAACATAACAGCAATCACAAAAGAAGAATGGACTGAATCCCCACCTTAGAATACAGAGACTTTCAGATTTAGCTAACAACAAAATCTCTATGTTATTTGCGGAAGACACTCATAGAAAGAAAGCTATGTACTGGTTAGGGCTACTTTTGAGTACAAATAACAGAAACACCACCTAACAACAGCCAACGATGTGGGTTTATTTTTCTTCTAGAAGTCTGGGAGTATGTGGCTGCTGGTCTTCGTTCAGTAGTAGAGGGATGGGGTCCCAGCATTTCTCTTTACCTTTTCTTCATGGTCACAGAAAGGCTGCCAAGACTCCAGACTTTACATCCACACGGAAAAGAAGCAAAACCAGTCACTCTGTTTCCTTTTTCAGGGGAAGGAAACACCTTCCAGAATCCCCAGCTTCTGCTTGTGTTTCATGAAGCAAAACTGTTGTCACCTGACAAAAGAAGATAGTCACCCCCTGCCTTCGTGGTAAAAGTAAGCAGAGAGAAGGGAATTACAAGTGAGTGCTCAGTAGCCAGCGAATAGTGTCTCCCCCAGGTTTAAAATAAGGGGAAGGAAAAGACACACCAGCAAAGGTGGACCGACGGCGAATACGGACTGAGCTGCCGGGTGGGGGGGAGAGGGGGTTCTGTGCTGAACGGGATCAAAGGACCCAGAACACACATCCAACTTGCCCTGCAGAGGCTAGTATAAAAAAAAAAGTCTCGTTTCTGAGGCTCTTTTGCAGCTAAGTTCTAGATGTGGCTTAGGTTTGGCCGAAAGATCTTGAGGTAGAAAAGAAGTTAGCACAAACTATAAACACAAACATTGACAGGTTCTACTATATTAAAATTAAGAATTTCTGGGGGTGCCTGGCTGGCTCCATCAGTTAAGGGACCGACCTGTGATCTCAGCTCAGGTCTTGACTTCAAGGTCCTGAGTTCAAGCCCCTTACTTGGTTCCACGCTGGGCATAGAGCCTACTTTAATTAGTTAATTAATTAATTAAACTTTTTGTAACTAAAAAAGAAAATTGAGTATTTCTGTCTATTACAGAAACCATAAAGAATAAAAAAGGCAAACCACAATCCGGAAGATTATGTACTTGTAACATATATAAATAATAGGGTTTTTTTTTTGCTTTTTCTTTATGATTTGTTTAAACACAAAACAGTTCACTCATCTCTCCCCATTTCTTCTCATATGAAGAATTCGTACAAATCAAAGAGATAACAGCAAAAACCCAACGGAAAAATGAGCAGAAGGTAATCATGACACAGAAGAAAAAACCCTATGAAAAGATGCTTCATGAATAATCAGAAAAATGCAAATTAAAATCTCCAGGAAGGGAGGGGCAGAGAGAGAGGGAGACACAGACTCCAGAGCAAGCTCCAGGCTCTGAGCTCCAAGCTCCAATCTCGAGGCTGTCAGCACAGAGCCCGACACGGGGCTCGAACTCACGAACCATGAGATCACAACCTGAGCCAAAGTCAACGTTTAAAAGACTGAACCACCCAGGTGCCCCTTAGGATTGTATTTTTAAGTAATTTCTCTACCCAACATGGGCCTGGAACTTACAAACCAAGATCAAGAGTCAAAATGCTCCACGTACTAAGTCAGCCGGGTGCCCCGGGAAGAATCATGTAGTAAAACACTGGTGAGGCTCCTTTTCTTATTTTGGTTGGTAGGTGAACAGCCATTCACTTAAAACTCACAGGAACCCAGACGGCAGTCATTCCCTGGGATGGAGTATGAAGCCCCATAACCACTGGGAGATGGTCTAGCATTTCTTGGGGTGAGGATTCCTAACCTGGGGCACACAGATGGAACTCGGGGCCCCGTATGCTTCAATGGAGGAAAAAAAACTGCATTTCCCTAGTTTCTAACTGCAACTTGGTATTTTCCTCTATTAGGAATCAAACCAAAGTAGCATTGCTCATGCCTGTGACTCCCACCAAACACAGATTATCATATCATGTGAAACTGGTTGCTGGCATCGCAAAATATCATTTGTGCTCATCACGACTGCAAAATGTGGGTAGTTACGGGGCACCCGCGTGGCGCAGCTGGTTAAGGGCCAGACTTCAGCTCATGTTATGATCTCACGGTTCATGGGTTCAAGCCCCGCGTCGGGCTCTGTGCTGACAGCTCAGAGCCTGGGGCCTGCTTCGGGTTCTGTGTCTCCCTCTCTCTGTGCCCCTCCCCCCCACTCGCACTCTGTCTCTCTCTCAAATATAAACATAAAAATATTAGAGTAGTTATTAGACTGATTACTAAGTATTACCACGTGACAGTAGGAGGCCATACATTTCATCACAAATTTGTTTTAATATTTTGAAAACGATATTGCAATACAGTTTTCTTTATAATCCTATGTATTTTACATACTTTAAAATGTTATTCAAAGAAGGTGTCCGAAGGCTTCACTAGTGTGGGAACGGGGTCCATGGAACAAAAGCAGTTAAGACCCCCTCTCACTCCTATGACCAAACATGGCCCGAGTGGCCCACAGCGAAGTGTCTGCCCTGGGAAAGCTCGAGCACCAGAGTCACGTGCGCCGCGTTGGACGCGACCCGAATGTTCACCAGCGTAAAATGGACGAATGGTGGGTATTCGTGCAGTGGATGCGTAGCGGTGGTTGCCTTTGGGTATTAGGCTGGGAGTCTTGACTGGGGAGAATCATCCAGTAAAACACTGGTGAGGCTCCTTTTCCTGACTTGGGTGGTAGGTGAACAGCCATTCACTTAAAACTGTATATCTGCATTTTCATCCGATCTTTGTATATTTTTTTATTTCACAATGAATATTTTAAAATAAAAAGATGGTGGGGCGCCTGGGTGGCTCAGTCGGTTGGGCGTCTGGCTTTGGCTCAGGTCATGATCTCGTGGTTCGGGGGTCCAAGCCCCGCGTCGGGCTCTGTGCTGACAGCTCAGAGCCTGGAGCCTGTCTTCAGATCATGTGACTCCTCCTTTTTCTGACCCTCCCCTGCTCATGCAGTCTCTCTCTCTTTCTCAAAAATAAATAAAAACAATTTAAAAATAATAAATAAATAAATAAATAAAAAGATGGAGGGGCTCCTGGGTGGCTCAGTCGGTTAAGCGTCTAACTTTGGCTCAGGTCATGATCTCATGGTTCGTGGGTTCAAGCCCCGCGTCGGGCTCTGTGCTGACAGCTCGGAACCTGGAGCTGCTTCAGATTCTGTGTGTGTGTCTCTCTCTCTGCCCCTCCCCTACTCAGACTCTGTCTCTCTATATATCAAAAATAAATAAAACCAAAAAAAAGTTTTAAATAATAAAACATTAAAAAAAACCTCTTTAAAAATATTCATACTTGCACAAAGATGTACACACAAATTTGTCCCCTAAAATATTTTTTCTTATTTTTGTGAATTGTTTTTTAATTTTTAAAAAGTTTATTTATTTCTTTTGAGAGGAAGGGAGAGAGAGCGAGCGGGGGAGGGGCAGAAAGAGAGGGAGAGAGAGAGGCCCAAGCAGACTTGCCCCGTCAGCCCAGAGCCCGATGCGGGGCTCAGACCCAACAAGCACGAGATCCGGACCTGAGCCTGAGCTGAAACCAAGAGTCGCTGGCTTAACCGAGTGAGCACCCGGGCGCCCCTCTGATGTTCATTTCTAGAGAGAGGGAGCGCGCGTGTACAAGCGGGGGAGGGGCAGAGAGCGAGTGAGCGTCCCACGCGGGCTGAGCTCAGCGTGGGGCCCGACACAGGACTCGATCCTATAACCCTGGGATCATGACCCGCGCCCAAATCAGGAGTTGAATGGTCAACCAACTGAGCCACCAGGCGCCCCACAGTGTTTTCTAAAATGTTGAATAATTGTCAAAAAACCCTTAAAAATCCATTATTACTGACAAATAAACAACCTGATTCAAAATGGACAAGAGACTAAACAGACATGTCTCCAAAGCGGACATACTCATGTCCGTGAAGCACAAGACACTCAGCATCGCTAATCATTAAGGAAACGTAAATCAAAACCACAATCAGTTACCACCTCGCATCCATTAAAATAGCTACTATCTTTTTTATTTCTTTAATGTTTATTTTTGAGAGAGAGAGAGAGAGAGAGAGCGAGACAAAGCATGAGCAGGGGAGGGGCAGAGAGGGAAACACAGAATCAGAAGCAGGTTCCAGGCTCTGAGCTGTCAGCACAGAGCCCCAGGTGGGGCTTGAACTCACAAACCATGAGATTATGACCTGAGCCGAAGTGGATGCTTAACCAATTGAGCCACCCCAGGCGCCCCTCTTTTTTTAAATTAATTCAAGTTTTTGAAGTTTATTTATTTATTTTGAGAGAGAGAGAATTCCAAGCAGGCTCCACACTGTCAGCGCAGAGGCTGACGTGGGGCTCGAACTCACAAACTGTGAGATCATAACCTGAGCTGAAGTTGGAACCTCCACTGACTGAGCCGCCCAGGCGCCCCTCTAACATCATTTTGAAGCCAGGTAAAGATTTCCAAGAGCGGGCTGAAGTCAAAAACAAAATACTTTTTTTCAAAAGAGGAGACCCGAGGACACGGTCCCACGCGGAGCTGAAGTCGCAAAGTAAAGCGGCAGCTGTGCGCCCAGAGGGGGAGATCTCACCCGGGCGGTGGGTCACCGCCGCCTGCCCAGGGCTGGTCCGGGAGCCTGAACTCGCCCCTTGGGGCTGCAGGAAGCAGAGAGGAGGGAGGTGATGGGGGTGACGGTGATATGGGCGCACAGGGAAGCCTTCCCCGCCTCACGGGAGCCCCAGGCCTGGGTGCCTCGGGCTAGCGCTGGGATCGGGGCGAGGGCCCAGCTCCCGAAGGACCCCACGCTCGGAGCTACAGGGTGCGTCCGGGCCAGATGCAAACAGGATTTCCTGTGGCCCCGCCTGCACAGCTCACCGCCGGCCCCACAGGCTCGGGCTGGTGGCTCGCTGGTGTGACTCAGGTCCCCCTACTAAGGGCAAAGACAGGGAATTTCCTAAAAACAACACCCCTGAGATTATTCTGCAGGTAAATCTGGTGTTCTCGTTCCTTAGGGAACCAACATCCTAGAACCGAGAACACAACACCAGACTCAGACGGGACAGTCGGCTACACAAAAAATAACACTTTGCATTTAGTGTTTCACAGTTTAAGGAAGGTACTTCCCTTTTATTGCGGCCTCCGATCCTCTGACAACCCCACAGCCCAGGTCCTGACCTCTAGGGGGACGAGGGGTTTCACAGCGTCAGCCCCTCGTGACACGCTGCTGGCACCGAGGGTCAGGCTGGATGGCGCGGCGTGTGAATCTCTCCGCGCTGGTGGCACAAGGTCTCCCGGGGACTCTGTGTCAAGCCGAGGGGCAGAATGAGGACATACAGCGCGGTCCCTTTTGTATTAAGTGTGAAAGACCCGAGTCACCCAGCTCAGTGATCGGTATACAGTGGGCGCTCAACAAGCGTGGCTCCTCCCATGTCCTACTATCCAGCACCTGGGGACGGAAGGAAGTCCTTCATAAGCCACACACGGAAAGACAGGTCCGACGCCCACTTCGGAAGGGCAGGCTGGCGGCTGCCTCTGGACGGGCCCCGGGACCGGAGCCCGGCCGCCTCCCGCCCAGCGCCCGGAACTTTCTCCTTTCTCAAGGGGCCTGAGCTCCAGGGTCAAGCTTGATTTCTGGAGCCCATGTCCTCCCTCGCCGTCCGGGGGCCACGCAGACCCCGGGAGCTCTCACAGCTACTGTCGTTGAGGCTGAGTGAGCCAGGTGGCACCCAAGTCCCTCCAGGTCTGACCTCCGGTGACCCCAGGTGGGAGGGGCCGTCTGGTCAGCTGGACGGGCCACACTCAACTCTGACGCCAGGTACTTTCAAACGTAGCCAGCCCCCCGCTCCCACCCCTACTTCGGTTCCCAGGCTCGGTTTGCCTCCGGAACCTCCCGCCACCCCCTCCCCTGCCTCCCAGCTTCCTGGAGGAGCAGCTGGAGGGTGGAGGTCCCGCCTGCTATCAATGTGCCTGAGGCCGCCATTCCTGCCCCAGCCAGAAGAGGCCCGAGGGCTTAGATAAGGCGCCTCCTGCAGTCCGGGGCCCAAACCCCTTCTGGCGGGAAACTTCACTGGACACCTGAGCTCCGATAAAGGCTCCCCACAGAAGTGCTCTTTTCATTGCTGGCCGTTCTAGAACCACCTTTTCTGGCTGCCCTACAGGCACAAAAATGCAGATACAGTTGGTTTCCCTTCCTCTAGATCCCTGCAGAATTCCAGGGGGGTTATTTGGA
>PISW01015604.1:0-16200 GCA_004023785.1 Mungos mungo
GTAATTTTTACCATCGTGGGGGAGTGTGCAGAGCAGAGGGAGGGTAGAGAGAAAGGACAACCCCGGATGTGGGTTGGTGCCGAGGGCCGGTCCCAGAGGCCCTCTCGTCTTTGAATGGGACACCTGGGTCTGGGCCTTTCTCCCTCCATTGAGCTGTTGAAGGAGTGGTAAAAGCCCGGGCACTGTTCTGGGGGCTTCTTGGGCGATCGGTTAGGTGACATGATACCCCTGGGAGCTATGTAGGTTAATGCTTCAGTGTGTCTATACCGCGATGGAGCGTTCCTGTACTGCATGATCAGTGGTCAGCCGGTACCGAGCCCCTGCTCTGAAACCAGTTCTTTGCTAGGGGCTGAGGACATCATGGTGAACCTGACGTGATCCCTTTTTTCTTTTTCTTTTCTTTTATTTAAAATTTTTTTTCTATGTTTTTTTATTTTTGAGGCAGAAACAGAGCATGAGTGGGGGAGGGGCAGAGAGAGAGGGAGACAGAATCTGCAGCAGGCTCCAGGCTCCGAGCTGTCAGCACAGAGCCCGACACAGGGCTGGAGTCCACAGACTGTGAGATCTTGACCTGGGCCGAACTCGGATGTTTAACCACCAAGCCACCCAGGCGTCCCATGATCCCTTTTTTCGAGCACCAGTCGTGTGAACAAATGATCATGGGGTTCTCGACAGGAAAGTGGTCACATGGAAGGAATTTGTGGATCTGTGGGATAGATTGGTGGGCCGGGAAGGGCTTTGTATTACTTTGGCTACATGGCTTACGGATTGAGAGGGCTAATGAGAACCATATACGCCAAGGAGCCATATACAGATTTTGCAGGGTTCCCCAGAGGATGAAATGAAATCACGTAGGTAGGGCGTCTGGGACAGAGAAGACATTCAGATATCAGGTCCCTTTTTAGAACCTGGAGGATGGACTCCAAGGCCCTCTGGACTGTTGTGAGGGGTGTTGGTGGGGAGCTTTTGGGGGTTCTTTGAAGGGAGTGGCAAGATCAGATCTAGGCATTGGAAAGAACGTTCTGCCATATGGGGAATCAATCAGAGAGGGTGAGGCTAGAGGCAAGGGACTTTTGAGAAGCTGATGCGGAACCCAAGTCAGAGAACAACTTACCTGAATTAGGACCTGTTTGCGGGGATGGATGGGATAAATAGTGAAAAATATCGACAAGGTTGAATGGACAGGCCTCGGTCCACTGGGGTTGTTGGGGGAGAATGAGCACAGGGAGAAGCGTCCCACATTGGTGCTGGCTTTTCTGGGTCCGTGTCCTTGTTCCAGGCAGAGTTTGGCGACCACGTCTTGGGATGGGGAGGCCGAAGTGTGTGGTGGGGCAGGGAGCCCCCCATTGTAAGGACAGGCTCTTGGTTCTGGGTCTGTCGCTGCCGCGTCCGCTGCCGTGTCCGTGTGCCTCTGAGCAAAGTTACTGGTTGTTCCTCCAGTGCAGATGGGCCCGGAGGGAGGAAGGGACAGAAAGTGAAGCAGAAGGAGGCCTCAGAGCAGCAAATAGAAAACACCAGACAAGGGGCGCCTGGGTGGCTCAGTCGGTTGAGCGTCCGACCTCGGCTCAGGTCATGATCTGACAATCTGTGGGTTCGAGCTCTGGGTCGGGCTCTGTGCTGACAGCCTGGAGCCTGGAGCCTGGAGCCTGCTTCCAATTCTGTGTTTCCCTCTCTCTCTGCCCCTCCCCCGCTCGCTCTCTGCCTCTCTCTCAAAATAAAGACATCAAAAAAATTTTTACAAAAATGTTAAAAAAAACCCACCAGACAAAACAAACACAGACTGAGGAGAGTAAGACTGTAATTGATGGGACAGAAGGTGGACGTCTTAGCTGGGTGATAGACTTCGCGGTACTTCCCATGTCTGGTGCCTCGGCAGGAGCCTCTCTGGTGGCCGGGGTCAGAGCAGTGTCCCCTAGTGGGAGAAGGAAGACTTGGGAACCGGGTCGAGCTGGACAACGACTGTGGCTTCTCCCCCTGAACTCGTTTCACAGCTGGAAGAGGGGGAGTAAGCCGCTCACATCGCAGAATGACGCAAGGATCTGTGATATTGTACGCATCGCACAGTGTTCTCTGCTGTCTGTCTGGTAACACCTGCTGTCCGGAAGTGATCGGGCCGGAAGTGACCCGGAACCCAGCGGGTGTAATCTCTTGCTTTTTAGAAAGCAGTTGAGCTATTTCACAAAGGTAATAATTTATTCCAATTTGGGGGAATCCCAGGATCTCGTTCCAGTTTCAGGCAGCCCCCCAGCGAACAGAAATACGCCTGTCGCATCGCAGTGGTTTGGGATGTGTTCACAAATTCTTTGCTACTCGGTGCTTCAAGAGGAGGAGGTTAAGTCCTCTCTCCTTGCGTGAGGGCCGAATTTAGGGACTCGCTGGTATTGTTCTAGATTACAGCAGACTTGATGGCATCTGACCTGAGATTCGATCATAAAAGGCTCCCTCTCTCGGATCACCGACGAAGTCAGACGCCGTGTCGCGAGGCCACACACTCCGGGTCTGCGCGGAGAGGTCTGCGCGGCGAGGTCTGCGCGGCGAGGAGTGTGACGGACCGTCCTGGAAGTGGGCGCTTTCTGTCCCGGCGAGGCCTTCAGCCATCACACAACTTCATGTGACCCTCAGCCAGAGCCACCCCCCTGAGCCACCCTCAGACCTGCGCGGGGCCATAAGTGATACTGTTTTAAACTGTTCAATTTGGGGGAGTCATTGTTTCTATAGCAATAGATCATTAATATACCACGACCTAAAGTCTTCATGCTCTGGGTCCTGTAACCACTTCTTGAATAGCATCATAATCACAAAAGCCCGTAAAAAATGCATAGGACCGTCGTGTACCTGTGTTAAGATACTCCACTATTTCTTTGTGGGGGGTAATTCCTTTTATTAAATTAAGTAAATGCAATGAATTTGTTTTATGCGTTTTGTGTAGTGTGCATATTTGCATTTTTAACATTTATTTAATGTGATTTTTCTTGCTGTGCTGTGTCTCTCTAAGTCCTATTAAATTCTTGCTGAAACAAAGTAAGATTAAAAAACACATTAAAAATTCTCTTTTTGGGTTTTGGCTGGAGGTTTTCCAACCCTTCAGTTACGTTCATGGAAAAGCTCTCCGTCCTCTGGGATGTAGCCAGACCTCCCCGTTAACATGCGGAGTCCGGTGAAATGTGCTGTCCTGCTCTGCACCTCCGCTGTCCGTGACGCAGCCATCAGCTGTGTGCGGCTGTTTACATTAATTAGACGTCAGTAAGATGAATAACTTTTTGTTCCTCGCACTTCCTGCATTTTAAGTACTCGGTCACCACAGGTGGCCCGTGGCTGCCTCATTGGACACCATGGGTGGGGAATGTCTCCGTCGTTGTAGAAAGTTCTGTCGGATATGGCTGCCCTCAGTTTTTTCCTAGAGAGAGATTATGTTCTGGGTCTTGAGTATTCCTGAAGTAATGTAACATTTGGATACTATTTTCTATAAATTCTTTGGGGCACCTGGGTGGCTCAGTCGGTTAAGCGTCCAGCTTTGGCTCAGGTCATGATCTCACGGTTCGTGGGTTCGAGCCCCACATCGGGCTCTGTGCTGACAGCTCAGAGCCTGGAGCCAGATTCAGATTCTGTGTCTCCCTCTCTCTCTGACCCTCTCCTGCTCACGCTGTCTCTCTCTCTCTCTCTCTCTCTCTCTCTCAAAAATAAATAAAACATTGAAAAAAATATATATATAAATTCTTCTCCTACTTAGACTCCTGTCTCCTTGTTCTGCCATTTGATGAGCTTCTTGACTGAAGTCAGCGATCGCAGTCCTGGTACCCCAGCAGCTGACGTGGAGTCTAATGATTACAGGTGCTTAACAAAACTGTTTTTTTGGAATTGCTGCTGGTGGAGCTTATTACTCATTGTCATGCTTGGTATTTTCTCCCAATTCCATGGAGAAAATACACGTATACGTGTGTATATATGTATGTATGCATATATATTTTTTCGTTTGTCAGTGTGTCTTATTTTTCTTTTTTAATCTGTGTTTAGTCGAAATTGTTTACTTTCTTCCAGGTTAAAACCTGGTTAAATACATCGTATTGAATGTAATAGTGCACCTGTTTCCCTCTGTCCTGAATCCCTTTACCACACCAACTGTATTTCCTTTTTCTAAAAAGCACTCACTCTAACATAGTATGTGGTATTTGTAGTAGTTTTTTACTGGTTCTCTACTCCTTCCAATAGAAGGGCCCATGAGGGAGGAGATGTTGGACTTCTGTTCGGATTATTGTTTGGATAATGTTTCTTGAATTGGATGTTTTTCGTCAGTACGTTAGCCAGTATTTCTTTAAGTGTTGCTTCTTCCCCATTCTTACCTTTCCTTCTAGGACTCCACTTACACATATGTTAAACTTTTCACTGCCCGGAACGTGGCTGGCGCCCAGCCAACACCGTACTACCCTCGCAGGCTCTGGTCAGAGTCAAGAGCGAAAAGCGCAAAGAACTGTGTGGGTAACTCCTGAGGATTCCGTGTAATTCAGAACCGTGCTTGGAAGGGTTTTAAATTCATCGAAGTCCGTGATCGGGTTCTTGTTTTAATTCATCGAAGTCTGTGATCGGGTTCTTGTTTTCATAGGCTTTCGGAGCTGCCTCTGGAACTTTGGAACTCGAAGGAGGCCTGAGGACAAGAAGCACCATGGAAGGAAAATGGCTTTTCAGATCCAAGATGTGGGCAGTGATTTCATGCCCAAGTTTTCCTTCCTTGGTAGGAAGGCGTGTTAGCAATAGTAAATGATTTTAAGAAGCTATAAGAATTTCCAATACACAAAGGAAGTACTTGAAAATCACAGCGCTGGGACTTAGGCAGGGGAATCTCGAGGGGTCTGCCCGGTGTGCCTGGAGGAGCCAGCGGTTAGAACAGCCGCCCTCGCGCGCTCTTCGCAGAAGGAAACTGAAGCTTTTTATTAGTTTTCATCCTTGTGTTTTTGTTGGTTTGCTTGTTTTTAAACCCTTGGCAAATCAAAACCACAAATAGGTAATAATGTGAATGTCTTCATGGAAGGTGGCGTAACAGATGACCTAACAAGCACCCATGTAATGGACTTGGGGAGTCGACAGTGTTAAACTTCTGCCGTGTCCCCTCCAGGTCCAGGGCAGCGCCGTTAGTATCCTCTGGACGAGAGCAACTTGTCCCAGAAATTAGCGGCTGAAAGCCACACACACTCACTGTTTCACACGGTTTGGGAGGGTCAGGGGTTGCCTGGCTGGGTGCATCTGAGTCAGTCTTTCATGAGCCAGCGGCCAGGCTGTCCACCAGGTCAGCCAGCCCCCAGAGGCTGACTGGGGCTGGAGGCCCGATCCGAAGCTCCCGGAAGGCTTTGGGCAGGACGCTTCGAGTCGTTGCTATGTGGACTCTTCTTAGGACTGTACGCACCCTGGCGGCTGCGTGTTCCATGCGGGGGAGCCGTGGGCGCGTGCTTTATAATCTTGGAAACACCCAACCTTTCTGCTGCATGTCCTGATGGCTCCGGGGGCTGGGGGGGCTGGGGGTTCTTTCTTTCACTTTCCAATCCCACGAACGATACACCATATGCTCTCGTTTACGTTTTATACTTTTTTTTTTTGAGTTCGTGAGTGCTGCCACCTTTCTCGCACGGAGAGCTGGGTCACTGACGTCCGCTGTTGTGAAGTGAGCCGTCACGAGAGTACAGAGTGTCTTGTTTCTTACCTGCGGACATTGGATTGCCTTGGCTTTGGGAAATTCACACTGTACTCTTCCATCTTCAGACGCAGGGCAGGCCGGGCCCAGCTTGGAGTCTCACGGGTTGGCTCTCATTGCTTTTTGCTCATCCTCAAACATTATTTCATCCTTGGTTTTAGACCTTCTCGTCGCTGAGTGTTTCCATCCAGTCTTTGGGTATGGAGAGATGTGTGTCTCGTTTTAAAGTCGGCTGTGTATAGGTTTTATTTTTATTTTTTTATTTTTTATTTTCTTATGTTTTTTTATTTATTTTTGAGAGACAGAGACAGTGTGAGCAGGGGAGGGTCAGAGAGAGAGGGAGATACAGAATCTAAAGACAGGCTCCAGACTCTGAGCTAACTGTCAGCACAGAGCCTGATGTGGGGCTCGATCCCACGAACCATGAGATCATGACTTGAGCCAAAGTTGGACCCTTAACCAACTGAGCCACCCAGGCGCCCCGTGTATAGATTTTAAACATAATTGAGAGTATATTGTTCGGAATGGAGGAGAGAGCCTTCCGGCATGCGCTCCTCCACAGCACTTTCCATTTCTTAATGAAATAGCCTTTATACGTCTTTCTCCCTGCTTGGCTGGGACCTTGTTGAGGGACTGTCTTCTTTTCTGGTATTTTCTAACACAGCTCCTGGTCCGTTTTGAGGGCTCGGTGCGCATTGCAGGGAGTAGAGCAGCGAGGAGCCAGGGGCTGGAATGAGAAACCTCTTCCTAGCACGAGCGCCGGTCAGTAGCCATTGTTCTGGTTACTGAGAAGCTTTTAATTTGGTTTACTGACCTCTCAGTTAGGTGTTTGGCTGCTTCACGCGTGCTGGTGTTTAGCACTGCACCGGCAGGTAGCGCGTGGACAGCCGTGGTCAGCGCCCGCAGTAGGACTGGCTCAGCTGCATCATACTGAGTGTGTAAATATGGACGCTGTGTGCCTTTCACTTGTGCACGCACACATCTCGTTTCCCTTCCAAGATCTAAGTACCACTTCACCTCCTAATGAAAGCCCGTCTTGGTCTTCGGGTACCTCCTTCCTGTGTTCCCTTTGGCACTCTGTGCTTCCCTCTTTGAGAAACCATCCTGCAGTATTACCTCCCAGCCCCACTGGGAAGAGAGCAGCCTGAGGGCAGGCTTCTTATTTACGTCTGTGTTCTCTGTGCCTGGTCTAAGGCCAAGCACATACTGAGCACTTGATGGTATTCTTACTATCTCCTTGCGTAGTTCATTTGCTTAAGTTAGTAGAGAGAGAGAGAGACCACAGAGGCAAGACTCCACTAAGGCAGGTATGGGAAAAATACCAGACACGACCGACTGTGTTCAAGAGGTGGAAAAGGTCTTGGTATTCCTAACTGCTCCTATAAACATGTTGACGAACTTTCACAAAGAAAGGGAATAGAATGAGCACTTCATACAGAACTCCAAATAATCCTACCAGCCTGTGTACACACGGACTCACATAGGTTTCCCCCAAACTCTGGCCAGCAGGGATGTTGGGCTGCACCAAAAACAAAAACAAAAAATGAAACAAAATGAAAAACCCAAAACAACCCACACGAGTCGTCAGCTCGGCAAAGGTTGCCCTATGGCATCTTGACTCAACCATGATTCAGATCAACTTTGTTGGGAGAGAACATCAATTAAGTTCCACTATAAAAAGCACTTCTCAGAGTATGATGACAGCTTCCCTTATTTTTACCTAGGCCGGGAGCTGGAACGCCACTTGGGGCTGTTTGGTAAGGTGTTCTGACTCAGCTTCCAAACCCAGATGCGGCCAGCCTGCCCTCACCTTCAATTATCTTAAATGGACAAAACAGACAGGAAGACGTTCGAGCCAGCGAGTCAAAATAAATAAGGTTGGGGCCGTGACCACCAGTGCCCTCGAGCCGGATTTCTCGGCTGCTCACTCTTCTAGTCTTTCCTAGCGGCCCCTGGCCTGCGGGCAAGGAAGCTCACCCAGAGGCGCAGGAACCCTGGGCCAACCTCACTGAGTCAACCGTCTGACGGCCGCAGGCCTGGACAAGTCCCGTTGGGCCAAGAAGACTGTCGGGAAGCAGGGGACGCTCCCGGAGCCGTGAGCAGTTCATGGCGTGGGGCCCAGCGAAGGGGCCGTGGCTCTCTTCACCCCCGAGAACCTGGGGCGGCTGTGTCAAGAGTCATTAAAGAAGGCGGACGGCGAGATGGGCCGTGACGTGACGGCAAACCTCAGTGCCGTAGAGACGTTCTCCCCACGGTGACTTGCGGCTTCAGAGCCACTGAAAGTAAAATCTTGACAGGGATTCTGGGAGACTTCCGCAAGCCGATTTTCTGCTTCGTGTGGTGAATCAGGTTTACCTGACTCCCTGCTTCCCTTAAGGCTTTGTTAGGGCTCCTTTTTGACTCCTCGGCCCTGGAAACCTTCCCGTGTGCCCTCGGCAAGATTCTCTGTGTGCTCATTCTCTTCTCCGAGCATTCGTCTTCTTGATGGAAGTGAAGTGCGGCTCACCTCTGTGGAATGCCTTTCCAGAAGGTCTTCCAGACGGGGGCTGCTTTCTCCGTCCCGCCACCGGGCTTGAGGGTGCGGCAGGCACTCTCCTTGGTTGTCACCGCCGCTTCCAGACCTGCCCCCGGCCCCCTGCAGCTTTCCGTCGCACACCGCTGGCGTGTGCCGCACGTGTGTCACTGCTGCCGTCGGAAGAAGAGCTCTGTGGGTCACCTAGCCCACCCCTTGCAGACTTTGCTCTGGCTCACTCCTAACTCTGCCGCTTGTCCCGTCCTGGACACGTCAGTGTCCACGTGGACCACCGTTTTGTTACCCTGCCCTTCCTGTTCCTTGACTTCCTCTCCTTCGCTGAGCTGGACCTCCACCCCCTGAACCAGCGCTCCCTAGGCCTGCCATTGACGGCAGCCGCCTTCCCGCCACCATCTCAGTTTCGGGGGGCCCGCTGTGGCTCTCTCCTTAGGCCGCCTACCCCAGCCATCTTCAGCCCCACCGGCGCCTACAGTCTCTCGATCCGCTGCTTCTCCTGCCTTCCTGGGACGGCTTCAGCTCTGGTCGAAGCCTGCGGCCCTGTCCCTGGTGCCTGCACCCAGGACACTGAACAGGCAGGAGAACTTCCGGCCACGCTCCTGGGCTGTCTTTAAGCCGATCGCTAGCCCAACTTAGTGCCGCCTGGCCACAGTGTCCCGCCCCGGCCCCACCTTGGCTACCTTCCTGGGTCCTTGCTTCCGTTGCCCTCCCTCGTCCTCACTCCTGGCTCCTGTTTTCCTGAGACAGTGGAGCAGCCGGAGGATACAGTACAGGGGCCCCCGCCACCCGCTCTCCCGCCTGCCTGTGTCCGTGCCCACAGCCTGTCCTCCCTTCTGTGACTACCGATGAACCTCCTGCCCCGATGCGACCCCCCTCAGGTCTGCACTAAATAGCCCTCTCTTCGGCATCCATTGCTGCGTAATCTCCCCGTCTTCTTAAATCATCAGTTTGACCCTTTCTGTTGGATTGTTTTCATCCGTTTATAGGTCTGCTGTAGTTTTTCCCATTCAAAGGAAGCTCTCTCCTGTTTCTCTGAGCCGTGATCCCAGTTTTCTGCTGCTGTTTATAACTCTGGAGAGTGTTTTATGTTCACCGACTGCAGTGTCTTTGTCTTGAACCCATTCTAACCCACTGCTAAATCCAGTGGTCTTCCTCCGGAATTCTTAGCTCGCTTGAGCTGTCCAGCTGCCTTTGACACTTTCCTCCCTCGGCTTGTGTGTCCCTGTCCTCTTCCGAATCGCCTCCTTCTCAGGTCCCAGGGCTCAGTCCTCAGCCCTCTTCCCTCTTCTCCCCGTAGTCCTGGGGACCGCATGCAGGCCTGGGCTTTAATACTCTCCATCTGCTGGCGGCTGTCACATTTGTCTCTGGCCAGACCTTCCTTCTGAACTTCACACTTGTACACTTGTCTGCCTGTTGCACGTTTCATTGTTTGGGTTCAGTACTTCCAACTTCACAAATCCCACCTACCCCCTGCACCCCCCCCCCCCCCCCGGTACCTTCACAGTAGTCCTCTCCGTTTCACTAAGCAGCAGACATGCCTTTCCTGGTGTCGCTTAGGCCAGAGTTACGGAGTGCTCCTTGAATCCCCTTTCTCAGATCGCCCTGACCGTTTTTATCCTCAGAATGTTCCAGAATCTGATCTCTGCTTACTGTGTCTGCTGCTGCCACTCTCATTTCCAAGAAGAGTGTCCTGCCTGGTCTCCTGGTGTCGTCTCGTGTCCCCCCCGTCCTTTCGTTATAGAGCAGCCCGAGCAGCCCCTCACCATGAAGGGCACTCAGAACCCTCGGCGGCTCCACATCAGGGTAAAAGCCGGAGTCCTTCTGGCCTGTGCAGTTTGCTTCCATCTTGCGTCTGACTCGTGTGACCTTTCCAGTCCCTCGTTGGGCTTCTTGTCCGCGAGCCTTCCAGATACGCCTTTGCCTTCCCTCCACGCTCTTCTCCTAGGAGGGGGCCCGGTGCTTCCCTACCTTCTTGAGTTCTGTGCTCCAAGATCACTTTTTTGAGAAAGGTTTTTCGTAAGGTTCCTAATGAGGCCTTCTGTACAAACTCTCTCTGCCTGAGTGTGAAGACATCCTCCGTATACTTTCTTCTAGAGCCTTATGGTTTTGGCTGACATACGTCCCGAGATGTGTTGTGTGGTTAAAGGTGAGGGCCAGCTCCATTTTCCCACATGGTCCGTGGCCGCTGCAGCCCCCCCTCCAGGGCGGCCCAGCCCCGCAGGCCTGTGGCAGTGCCGTCATCGGTCAGGTTTCCTTGAAGGCACAGTGCTGTTCGGCCGCTCTAGCCAGTGGTTTATTTTTCCACGTCTGTGTCAGTTTCACCTTTTCTTGGCCCCTTTGACTTGGCATCGTGTGTTTGAGAGTTGATTCTGATGAGAGATGAATTTTGACTGTGGTGGAAAGGGGGAAACTTTCAACTTTGTGGGGGTTGGGGGAAGACTGATGCATTGGACTCTTTAAAGCAGGTTTGCCAGACTGCGATCCGGGGTCAAGTCTGGTCCGCCATCATTCATGTGTCTGTATCCTTTTTTTAATGGCTTGTGAGTTATAATGGTTTTTCCTCCCTCCCTTCCTTCCTTCCTTCCTTCCTTCCTTCCTTCCTTCCTTCCTTCCTTCCTTCCTTCCTTCCTGTCTCTCTCCCTCCCTCTCTCTCTCTCTCTCTCTCTCTCTTTCTAAAGACAGAGAGTGTGTGAGCAGAAGGGAAGGGCAGAGTGGGGGAAGAGAGAGCATCTCAAGCAGGCTGCACGCTCACCACGGAGCCCGACGCAGGGCTTGATCCCACGACCCTGGGAGCATGACCTGAGCCGAGATCAAGAGTTGGACACTGAACCCACTGAGCCCCCCAGGCGACTCTGGTTTTTCAGTTCTTTAAAGGTTGAGAAAAGTAAATTTTGTGGCCCGTGACAATTACACGCGCTTTAAAGCGCAGCGTCTGTAAGGAGATCTTTTTCCGCGCACGGCCGTGGTCGTTCGCTCGGGGGTGTCTGTGGCTGCTCTCACTCCCACAGCAGAATTGCCAAGCCATGACAAGAGATTGTCAGGCCCTCCGGTCCTGAAGTGTTTACTCTCTGGCCCTTTCTAGAAAAATAGGTCGGTCTGGGCTGTCGGGGACAGCTTGAGAAGCTCTGGGTGTCACAGAGGAGGGAAAAGAGCAGACCAAGAATTTCGAGGTCTGCAAAGATGAATTTCAGAATGTTGCCCCCAGGCTGTTTCTGGCAGGAGATGCTAATGTTTTTATTTTCTGTCTTGGTTCGGTCCAGCCTAGTGAAGTCAGTAAGCACCGTTTGTGGTTTTAAAGAACCAGTGGCTCTTATTTTAATCTCAGAACTTGCGGCCGTTCTAATAGCTCTCTCAGGGACTGCGCTATCGCGGCTCTAGCCCGCCATGCTGGTTTGTCACTGAGTGTGAGACACAAGAAGACGTGTGAGGAGCAGGCGGGGCGGTGACAAGCGGTGGCCTCCTTTCCCGGAGGCGGCCCCCGCTGATGCCTTGCCTGTGAGATGTGTGTGCTCACGGCGCGGCGGGCCTGTCTAACCTCCACACACGGCCACGGGTAGGTTTCTCCGATTTTACTCCGACAGGACTTGCCGAGATGCAACCTACAGATCTGTTCAAACTTGAAGGAAATGAAATTCTGGCTTTTGTATAATTCAAAGGCTTTCCCCCCCTTTTTCGTTCTGTAATGTAACATTTCATTTGTACGTTGTCTTCAGGGTATGCATTCCTACCCAACAGGAATGTCTAACAGTTGAATTTTAATTGTCCTCCTAAGTACTTTCTGCCTTCTCTGAATAAAGCTGCTAAGCTTTGCAAAGTCTGGGAATATTTTGTGTTAGTTTGGTTAAAGCAGAAATGACAGCAATTATTATTATTAACAGTAACATTTGTGATATGGGAACGATTGATCTCGGCCACTTCACTGTCGTTAATCACGTCACACACTTCGCCGCGTTGTCGTGACAGCGAACTTAGAATCTGAAGACAGAGTACACAGGGCTACTTTGGACCCTAATACCAGATAGCTTTCTTTCAAGGCGGTAGAGGAGTGAAGAAGTACCGAAGACTGTTAGGTGCTTTCCTAGGTCTTTCTCTTAGTGGGTAAAAGCTCTTTATGTCCGCGTCTGATGAAGGTGGTTAATCTATTGTACACAAAGATGGTGAGTAAAGCCTGCATTTATTATAAGGCTCTGGAAGAAAGAGTTTTTTTCTCCTGCCCTTTATACGGGGAGCCAGACATCTAACAGATACTCTCTGCTCTCAGGAAATTTAATGTTTATTTTGGGGGGGGGGGTCAGAAAGAGAGGGAGACCCAGAATCCGAAGCAGGCTTCAGGCTCTGAGCTGTCAGCACAGAGTCCGACGCGGGGCTCGAACCCACGAATGGTGAGATCATGACCTGAGCTGAAATGAAGTCAGACGCTTAACCCACTGAGCCAACCAGGTGCCCCTGAAGAAACTTATAAAATACAGGGGTGCCCGGGTGGCTCAGTCAGTTAATAAGTATCCGACTTTGGCTCAGATTACGATCTCACCGTTTGTGGGTTCGAGCCCCACATTGGGTTTTGTGCTGACAGCTCAGAGCCCGGAGCCTGCTTCGGATTCTGTGTCTCCCTCCCTCTCTGCCCCTCCCCTGCTCATACTCTGTCTCTCCATATCAAAAATAAACAAACATTAAAAACAATTGAAAAAAAAGGAAATCTAAAATACAGTTAACCGGGTCACATTCCCGCCTTTAAGCTCATCTGTCGTACCACGTAGTGGAGAAGAAGAAATTAGATGTTTGTTAAACGTCAGTCATGAGATACTACGTCTTACTTAAAACATGATATTCTTTTCAAGTTTCCGAGCCCGGGATGTATGGGTTTCTCACCGGGAACGGAAGGCTGGAGCTGACGCCCCGGTATTTCCCTTTTTCCCCCGCCGCCGCCGCCGCCGGGTGCGCGCGGCTGTTGCTCATCCCAAGGCTGGCTCCCAAGGCTGGCGTCTGGCTCGGCGCGCGCTCAGTGGAGTCTGCGAGGCAGTCAGTGCCACTGAGCGTGCAACTAGTCTCTCTGTTATAACCTTGACCTGAACAAATGCAATTAGCAGATGCCAGTTCTGGGCCCTGGAGATGCAGGAAAAAATAGGATAGACTGTGTTTTCTGGGATTTGGGGTCTAGCTGGGGAGCTGGAAGGGGGGAGTGCATCCACTCTAATGCGGGTAAGTGTTATTCCAGCCCTATGGACAGAGTGAGTTCCAGTGGCACAGAGAGAGGGAGCTGGTCCGCCTTGAGGAGCGGAGGCGTTTCCCCGGGCTGGGAGGTTTCAAAAGGCCTCAGTGAGGAGAGGTGAGATTGTCCAGGCAGAGAATTAGGTGGGGTTGTGTGGGAAGCGCATTCTGGGGGAGGGCATACGTTCGAGCAGACGGGCAGGGTTGCCCAGGACTTGGTGTTTTCAGGAATCCGTGGGTGGGCAGCCGGGCGGGCGAACAAATGACAGTCATCACGATCCCAAATTATTTTCTCTTTATACCGCAAATCTGAATTATTGTGTGCTGAACAATGCTGCCGTGATTATCCTCTAGTAGCTGTTAATAATTACTTTGATTTCAGGAATGTGATGATTGGCCTTAGTGCAAACGTTTTTCTTTTGATTAAAAGTGTAATAAAGGAGAAAGTCACGGTGCATATAGGACAGATTATCACATAGCCCTGGGAATTATTCGTAGGGTAGGTCATGGACTTGCTAATTGTTCTATGGTGGGACTATCCATTCTCCAGTTTTTTTAAGAACGAAGCTTTCTTCTTCTTTTTTGCTTCTTCGTCTGCCATAGTTGGACTCCAAATCTTTTGATGTGCTTGATATGAGTACTGAGTAAAACAGATGTCAGGATTTCAAAGGGTGGCATCAGGGAAGACGGCTCTCAGTAGGAGGGTGTTGCCGTGTGAGGGCGGCGTGCGAAGGACCATCGGAAAGAGGCTTGTTCATCACATGTGTGAACACGCGTGTCTCCACCATCTTAGTAGGAAAAAGAGGCATTATTGTAGATTATTCAAGTTCTAGCTCTCTCTGTTGATTGGACCGTAAGATGAAATAGTAAGTGCCCTCAAAGCTCTGTGCAGTGGGGGCAGATAATCAGACGTAGCCTCTGTTCTGGAAATCCTGATCACTCCTGGCATCTTTCGAAATGTTTTGAACTCTTGGGTGTTTTCTTAGCATGTTAGCATCTGCACCATGTTTAGTGCTTCTTGAAGATGTCCTGAGGGCGTCCATGGATTTTTTTTTTTTTGCAGCAAGTCACCGCTGCAAGTGGTTCACGTGCATCACTGTTTCTTACGGTTATTGAGGCAGGATAAACACTGTACCTTTGGACTTGGACTTTTTTTTTGATTTGGTCCCTCAGTAAGTGGTAACCCGTGTGATTTGAGTTATCTGTCCGTGCGGTAAAAACACGCCCGTGGAAGCCCGGGGACTCAGGGTCCTGAAGCTCAGGGAAGGGAGTATCTCCTCTGTGCCCCAGACATGCAGACGGGCCCGCGACCGTGACCGTGACCATGACCGGGGGTGGTTCCGTGTCCGAGGTCCTGTGTCAGCTCTCGCTCGCTGATGATCTGGCACCGTGCAGGGAAGGCAGGGAGGGGGCCGGGACGGCACCACAGGCCAGAGGAGAGAATTCTCACGGGCAGATGGATCTGCGGGAATGTCTTACGTTGCCCGGAGCAGCAGTTTTCCTTCTAGCATGAGAACAGATTGCTGCTGCTCTGGGAGATTCACGGAATGAGGAAGTTGGCTTGCAGTGTGGTGCCATGCTGCACCACAGCTTCTTATCTCCGTAGCTCTGCCCCGTAGCCCGTGCACGCCGTGCTCCAGGCGAGAGAGGCATGTGGGGAGGGAGATGCCCAGAGGGAACGGCCGCAGGCTCATTTTCTCCCCTGGCATGCACTCGGGGTGGAAGGTGCCCTGCCCGCCCCCTTCCCCCTCTCCTCCCATCCCTGTCTTCCTCCCTGTGTCTCCCTGTTTCTCCCTGCTCATCCCCGCCCTCTCTCCCTCTCCCTCTCCCTCTCATCAGTGTAGAGGAGAAGTCTCCGGCTCACACTGTGTGTTGGTGCCGGCTTCTCAGGATCGGGGCTCCCGTGTGTGTGGCGGTCTCCCGGCAGCCTTATGAATGCTGTTTCTCCTAATTATACTTTAGTGCTTCCTGGTGACCACGGACGTGGCCGTACGCTCTTCCTAGAACATAGAATATGGATACTCTGTTTTGATGAAGCTCAGATCTGTACACGTAGACCAGCCCCTGTGACTGGTCTTTGGGCGGTGGGAGCACCAGTCCAACTCCTACCGGAAATATGGCTCTGCCCGTTGTTAGCCCAGTGATACGGGCAAGTCCCTTAATCTCCCCTCCTCGTCAGTTGGGTTTAAGTAAGTAACACGTGAAAAAGTCGGTAAGAACAGTGCCTGGGTAAGTGCTCCGTAGATGTAGCTCTTTTAGTTTGTGTCGTAAGTGAAGAAGCCAGAATGGACCGGCCCACCCGTCCCTCCCCCGCCAGAGAGACGTGCACACAGTGCTCTGGACATTCGGAAGTTAGATGTTCTTTCCTCTGGTTTGTAACAGTTTTATCCTTTTCAGAGAAACCGCGCCCAGGACCATCTTCCAGAGAGTCCTGGACATCTTGAAGAAGTCCTCTCATGCTGTCGAGCTGGCCTGCAGAGACCCGTCCCGAGTGGAGCACCTCGCCTCCAGCCTGCAGCTCATAACTGAGTGCTTCCGGTGTCTCCGAAATGCCTGTATCGAGTGTTCTGTGAACCAGAATTCCATCAGGTAGTGCTCCCCATCCGTGCACGTGGTGCTCTGTGTGCATGGTGCTCCCTGTCCGTGTGCGTGGTGCTCCCTGTCTGTGCGCGTGGTGCTCTCCATCCGTGCATGTGGTGCTCCCTGTCCGTGCGCGTGGTGCTCTGTGCACGTGGTGCTCTCCGTCCGTGTGCGTGGTGCTCTGTGTGCGTGGTGCTCT
>PISW01015605.1:0-16190 GCA_004023785.1 Mungos mungo
TGAGACAGGAAACCATCAAAACTCTCGAGGAGAAAGTAGGGAAAAACCTCCTGGACCTCCACCGCAGCAATCTCCTACTTGACACATCCTCAAAGGCAAGGGAAATGAAATCAAAACTGAACCCTTGGGACCTCATCAAGATAAAAAGCTTCTGCAAGGCAAAGGAAACAATCAAGAAAACTAATAGGCAACCGACAGAATGGGAAAAGATAGTTGCAAATGACATATCAGATAAAGGGCTAATATTGAAAATGTACAAGGAACTCACCAAACTTCACACTCACAAAACAAATAATCCAGTGAAGAAGTGGGCAGAAGACATGAACAGACACTTCTCCAAAGAGGACATCCAGATGGCCTACAGACACATAAAACGATGCTCAACATCACTCATTATCCGGGAAACACAAATTAAAACCACACTGAGATACCACCTCACACCAGTCAGAGTGGCTAAAATGAACAAAACAAGAGACTATAGATGTTGGAGAGGCTGTGGAGAGATGGGCACCCTCTTACACTGTTGGTGGCAATGTAGACTGGTGCAACCGCTCTGGAAAACAGTGTGGAGGTTCCTCAAAAAACTATCGATAGAACTCCCTTATGACCCAGCAATAGCATTGCTGGGGATTTACCCAAGAGAGACAGAAATGCTGATGCATAGGAGCACATGTACCCCAATGTTCATAGTAGCAATGTCAACAATAGCCAAAACATGGAAGGATCCTAAATGTCCATCACCTGATGAATGGATCAAGAAGATGTGGTATATATTCACGACAGAGTACTACATGGCAATGAGAGGGAATGACATATGGCCCTTTGTAGGAAAGTGGATGGACCTTGAGAGTGTCATGCTGAGCGAAGTAAGCCAGGCAGAGAAGGATAGAAACCATATGTTTGCACTCATAGGTCTAGCAGGAAAACAAGAGAGACCTAATGGAGAACCAGGGGGGGCGAAGGAGGGAGAGAGAGTTGGCGAGAGAGAGGGATGCAAAATTTGAAAGACTATTGAATGCTGAAAATGAACTGAGAGTGGAAGGGGGAGGGGGGAAAAGAGGGGGTGGTGATGGTGGAGGGCACTTAAGGGGAAGAGCACTGGGGGTTGTATGGAAAACAATTAGACAATAAAAAATTATGGAAAACAAACAAACAAACAAACAAGGCATACTTGGCATCAACCTTCTTTAAATTTAACATTTTCTGAACAAGTCTTTGTAATTAGATTGCATATTCAAATTATCTATATTTTATAAAAATACTGATATTTATGTTCTATTCCAGACTTACTGAATCACCTTTCTTGATATTCTTAATATTCTTAGTATATCCCTGATATTTTCTTGTATGTTCTTGATGTACTAACATTATTTTAGGTTATACATCAAAAGGTTTTCCACTATACATATGTAGTTAATCAATTTTTATAAATTAGCTGTAACATTTCACTAACTCTTTGAAAAGAAGCTTCACCATTGCCCTTAATGACATCTTACCTAATATGGGGGAAATGACCATTTTACATTGTTATTTCCTTGTCACTTGCATAATTTTTATTGTGAATTTTTATCACATCCTTCACACTTAAAAATTATCAATAATAAATTAATCATGAATTTATTATAGAAATGTCATTTACATATAGATTTTTATGTTACTCTGATGTTAACCTAAAGGCCCTACACTCAGCTACAGGCCAGAATTTCTTTCTTCATCAAAGAAAGACAGTCTCAAAGATCTGTCTGTGGAAGGCACTCTGTCAATTACATTAAACCAATGACACTTCAAAGAATAGACTTTGGGTATAGCCTCTGATGTTATTGCCTTGACAACACTCAGACTATACCATCGGGCTGTCTGATTTTCCAACATTCTTTAGAATTAATGTTAATCCAAGATCCAGGAGAACAAGAATTAATTACATAAACCCTACTGCACTGATGAAAGAAATTTAATTATGTAACTTATTTGGAATATTGCTGGCATTGTTTTGTGTCCTATTATTTGAATATATAAAAAAAGTATTTTTTCATTATTAAGCTGTCTCCAGCCCATGATGATTTAATAGGCTCTGCTTTCAAAAACTGAATTGAAATACTAAAAACTATATCTCATTACAAAAATTTTACAGTTAATGTACTTAATGGTGAGAAACTAATTTTTCCACTAAAATCAGGTATAAGGTAAAAATGTCTCCTCTCATTATTCCTTTTCAACATCATAGCAGAGGTTCTGCAAATACAATAGGCAAAAAAGGAAAAGGAAAAATAAAGGTGTACTGATTGGGATAAAATGAACAAAATGGACTTTGCAGATAACATTATTATCTTTTTAGAAAATCCAAAACAGTTTGCCTGGGTAGCTCATTCACTTGAGCATCTTACTTTGGCTGAGGTCATGATCTCATGACTCGTAAGTTTGAGCCCTTCATCAGGATCTGTGGTGACAACTCAGAGCCTGGAGCCTGCTTCAAATTCTGTGTCTCCCTCTTTCTCTCTCTGCCCCTTCTTTGCTCACGCTCTCTGTCTGTCTCTCTCTCTCTCTCTATTACTCTCTTTCTCTTTTAAAAGTAAATAAAAAACATTAAAAAATTAAAAAAATAGACAATCCAAAATGATTGACAAAAAAACTCCGTTTACTAAATAGCAATTATCTCAAGGTTGCAGGATACAAATTCATTGCTTTCTTAAATTTTTTTAAATTTACTTTTGAAAACAAGAGAAACAGAGCATAAGCAGGGGGAGGGGTAGAGGAAGAGGGAGACACAGAATCTGAAGCAGGCTCCAGGCTCTGAGCTGTCAGCACAGAGCCCGACACAGGGCTTGAACCCACGAACCATGAGATCATGACCTGAGCCGAAGCCAGAAGCTTAACCGACTGAGCCATGCAGGCGCCCTAATTGCTTTCTAAACAATAAAAAAACAAACAACTTGGTAAAAAAAAATGAGTTGAAGACTTTAACAGACATCTTACCAAAGGAGATGTACAGATGGAAGATAAAAGAAAAGCTCTTCTACATCTTGTGTTGCAAATTAAAACAACAATCAGACACCACTACATGTTTATTAGAAAGGTCAACATGAGGAATTTTAACATTAAGTGCTGGCAAAAGATGTTGAGCTGGGCAATAGGAACGCTTGCACGTTCTACAAAAGACAAAACCATCAAAACAAGGAAATGGCCAGTAGTTGCCAGGGGTCAGAGGAGGGATAAATAGGCAGAGCATTTTTAGGGCAGTGAAAATGCTTTGTATGATATAATTGTGATGAAAATACATTTGTCCAAACCCACAGAATCTGGGTGATTATGTTGTGTCAGTATAGGTTCATACTTGGTTAAAAAAAAAACACTCTGGTAAGTCATTTTGACTATGAGGGAAGAGTGCATATGTGAGGGCTGGGGGTGTATGGGTAATCTCTGTACCTCCCTCCCAATTTTACTGTAATCTGAAAACTTGCTCTAAAAAATTAAGTGTTCTCACTGACACTCCCCCTTCCACAATTAAAGTATATTCTTACTGAATTCTTATTTTTTATGGCAATAGTTATGTAATTAGAATATTGTTCAGTGATAATCTGTTCTCCCTTTTACTAGGATATATTGGAAAGGTAAAACCACTAAGGCCTTGCCTTCAGTGTCATTTGTCAATAATAATTATAATATCAGATATGATAAACCATTTTTTAAAAACCAAGATGTATTTTACAGAACCAAAGCTTGCAAAGCCCCACCAAGAAAATTGGCCTACTCCCCGGCCTACAGAGTTCTCAACCTTACAGATGGTAAGAAAGATCATTTCCTGACATGTCAAGGATCCTTAGAACACTTTAGAGCTCTCAAGAAGAGAGGGATTTACACAAATTATAAGCACTTCAAATGATGTCTGGAGAAGAGTTTATTGATCTTTGCTTCCTAGTCTTGTGATAGCAAATAATAGAGGTTTTTGAAAGTCAAATCTGAGATTCCTTATGAATACTGCCAAGATAGCAACTACAGAAAGGCCTATAGGAAAATTAATGCTCTTTCTGGACCTATTTAAATATGCAGGCCATGTCTGATAAAACCCTCCTTATTTGCAGTCAAGAATAATATTTGTTTGGAATTATTTTTGATAAAAAGGAGGAAATGTGTAGAGAATGTTAGGGGTAAACAAAAAAGACCACAGGATTTCTCTAATGAAAAACCTTGTACTGATAGAACTTATCCTTCCGGGGCTGATTATTTAGTTGCCTTTGAGTTATTTTGCAACTTTGTGAGTGTAACAGTACATAATCATTCCTGTTTATGCACATGCAAATGAATTATGTCCAGTGGCGCTTCAAATGACATGTCTCTCCATAGGAAGAAAGCCAGTTTTGCATCCATGTGTGAATTTATTTCAACGTTCCTTTACTACACATAAAATCATGCTTCTTTGATTTCTCCTTTGATCCCTTTGTAACATCTGCCTGATTTTCTCATTAATAACGAGTTAAATAAAGTCTTTAACTCATGTTTATTTCTTGAAAGTTATCTTTTAGCCATATATCCTTTTGCTTGCTTGCTTTCACTCTTTCTCTTTCTGTCTGCGCGCGCGCGCACACACACACACACACACACCTGAAGGGAAAAGAAACCTGTACCTGCAGTATTATACTGAATGCAATGCAATTCAAATTTAGTGTTGGAATAGTTCAATCTAAAGCACATGATGCTAAAACTTCTGCTATGAAACAACTCAAAACATTTTTAGAGGAAGTTTTCCAAAAAGAAGAGAAACAAATCCAGGAAAATGCTCAAGTTATATAAGAATTAAAGCTTAACAAATATATTGATAATACTATTATCAAAAACAGGCAAATGCATAAAACCTTCCTCTACTCCTGAAACCTATATTACACTATATGTTAACTAACTATAATTTAATAAAAATTTGAAAAAAATGTATAATTTAAATTTTAAGGTACCATTTTATAAGTTAACTTAAGGTTAAATCTCTTTAATGAAATTTTATTTTAAGATTTCTTTTTATAGATTTATGTTTGTTTTGTTTAAGTTTTTATTTATCTATATAATTTTAAATTGTTTTACTTGAGTATAGTTGCCATATTATGTTACATAAGTTTCAGGTGAACAACATAGTGATCCAACCTCTTTACAGATTTTGCTATGCCCATCACAAGTGTAGCTACCATCTGTCACTATACAATACTAGTACAATATCATTAACTAGATTTTCAACTCTGTGTCTTTTACTCCCGTGGCTTCTTTTTTTCTCCAAGTTTTCATTTTTTTAATGTTCTTTATTTATTTTTGAGAGACAGAGAGACACAGTGCGAGGAGGGGAGGGTGAGAGAGAGAGGGAGACACAGAATCCAAAGCAGGCTCCAGGCTCTGAGCTAGCTGTCAGCACAGAGCCCGACGTGGGGCTCGAACCCACGAACTCTAAGATCATAACCTAAGCCGAAGTTGGACGCTTAACTGACTGAGCCACCCAGGCGCTCCTCTCCAAGTTTTCATTTAAATTCCAGTTAGCACACAGTGTAATGTCAGTTTCAGGTATAAAATACAAGGATTCAACACTTTCACACAATTATCAGTGCTCATCACAACAAATTTGCACTCCCTAGTTCCCATCACTTATTTAACACATCCCCCCTGTCCCCTTCCATTCTGGTAACCATCATTTTAAAAAGTTTTTTTATTTAATTTTTGAGAGAGAGAGAGAATGTGAGCAGGGGAGGGTCAGAGAGAGGGAGAAACAGAATCCCAAGACAGGCTCCAGGCTCTGAGCCAGCTGTCAGCACGGAGCCTGACACGGGGCTCAAACCCATGAACTATGAAATCACACCTGAGCTGAAGTCAGACGCTTAACCAACTGAGCCACCCATCATTTTGGTCTCTAGAGTTAAGAGTCTATTTCTTTCAAAAAACATATAAATGAGAAAATGTTTTTCAATATACAGGATAAGACATAATTTCTTTCAGCCTCAGATTAAAATATTATGAATACAAAGTTTTAAAAATAGACTAACAGAGACCAAATTGCACATCCTTGATACTATTTTTAATGTTTTTGTCTATATGATGAATAAAATAGTCAATCCATATCAATAATATGACCTTTTTATCTTTAGAAATGTCTCAATTTTTGAGTGGTTGATTGCAATAATGCCATCTAATCCCACTGAAAAAAACAACTGGGAAGTTGTGGTTTATCCCTTCTGGATTCTTCCCTATTTGCCTTTATCTTTTGTTGATTGTAACGTGTTCTTTTGCTGTGTAAAACTCTAACCATGACTTTAACTGCTTTTTTGAGTTTTGTGAGTGTCTCTGGTGAAACATGGAAACTGAGGCTGACCTTGGGGATTCCAGGCAACACCCACCATATGATGGGAATAGACAACTGATATCATGTGTAAACTTCCCCACTGGCTTCATAGCAATTTATTTTGAACCCTACACATATACATACAAATTGTAACAAAAACTTATATAAAATTCAACATAATTTTTGAAAACACTACTTTATTAAGTTACCACATATTTATTTCCATTAGTGTATAGCTTATATTAGTTTGATAAAACATAAAAACATGTAATCAATGTGGTTTTGAGTATTCTGGTTAGAGACAGAGACAGCTTCATTGATTATATCTAGGCAATAATGTTAACTACTCTCTAGGGAAATAAATAAAATGCAATATTCTTTTATAATAAACATAAATTTTAATTCCTAATTGAGTTATTAAATATTCAATTTCAAATTTGTTTCTATAGTTCTCTCTAGGTTTATGAGTCTGTGTTTTTTTTAAACACATTAATAGTTTGAATAATGAGATGGCATCTGGACTTTATGACCTTGGCAGAGGGATGTGATAATACTCACCCATCAGTTAAATGACTGGCAGAAATGACATCCAATATTCCAGATATGCCAGTTACTTTGAACACACACATAAATGTACACTAGCAGAGTTGAAATGGACCAAGCCAGACAATAAGAGTTAATTTGGCTGGAATGAAGTGTTCTTTGTCATAAGACATGAAGTAAGTGGATACTTTTGTGAGTTTCAAATTAACTGCTTTGCTAACACAGTCCTACGTATTTCTCTTTCCAATATTTAGTGAAATATATTTTTATTTAGTAAATACAGTGTTTTACTTGATGAATATTTTTATACTATTCTCAACTGGTTCTAAGTAGCATGCAACAGAATATAAAATATGAACCTGAATTTATAAGTCTAACCTGCCACTCCTGAGACCTTAACAAATCGTTTAAATTGAATGCACACTAGATTTCTCATTTGTAAAAACTGGATGATGATAAAATATTTTTTGCTTTCTCTCAAGGGCAGCCAGGATGACAGGGATGGGGGATAGATGGTGGAGAAAAGATTAATTTTTGCTGACTTACTCATCAGAACAATGGCTGTTGAGGGACAAATGCCCTGGCATTTTTTCCTTTGTATAAACACCCCCAGGGTCATTTTATCAGGTCTTGGGGTTCTGAGAAAATTGAGAACAATTTTTATTGAGATCATGAAATGATCTCAGTGAAAGTCCTTCATGTTGGCTTTTTGTCTTCTTTGTCTCATGTCCTCTGGGCTCTCACTTCTACTCTGAGTCATTCCCCAAGGAAATAATCATTACTGAAGTCCTAGATCAGCCTGTCCTTTTAGAAGATCCCCAAATGAGGCAAATAAAACAAAATTAGTAAGAAGAGATTTTTCATCGATGTTCAATATATCTGTTTATCATAATTTTCAGTATTTTAAATAATATAAAAGTATTACCAAAATATGATTTTGAATATGAAAGTTGAATAGCATATTAAATCTGATTTTTTAAACTTATTGAGGGATAATTGACAAATACATGTGTAGGATATTTAAAGTATAGAGTATGATGATTATACACACACACACACACACACACACAGATTTTCCTCGACTTACCATGTGGTTTTATCTGGATAAGCTTATCATAAGATAAGGATATCATAAGTAAATAATTGCCTAGCAACATGACAGATTATTCCAATGCATATTGCTAACCTGGGAAAAAAGCAAAATTCAAAATTTTGAAGTATGGTTGCTACTAAATGCAAATTGTTTTCACACCATTACAGAGACAAAAAAATCATAAGTCAAGGACCTCCTGTATTTTGAAAAGTAAATTCTGATTTTAAATCTCACAGTAAGACTAGTGTATATAAATATCCTTCATTTGTAGTCCTATATGAATGGAGAGAATATTTTGAAACACTGAATTGCATCTACTTTAATGTATTAATGTACTTAACTCCTATAACCTGATTAAATTAACATGGTATTTGGCTAGATTTATGACATGTGACTAAAAGGTTAACTATTTAACAAAATTTACTTTGTAATGAAAAATCAAAAGTGTGTAAATATTCAATTTTTATTTGAATATAATCAGCTTAATCTAATAAGTGATATAATTGATAAATATGAGGAAAATTTTATCATCTTAAAAATTGTTGAATGTAATGAAACATTGTAATATAGAAATAAGGCAATGTGCAATATATGGATATACACAAAATAAGTTAATCACCTCGGAATATCTATATAGCTAGAAAACCTGTTTGTACTACATAATAAAAAAATTAATGTTGGACGATTTCATTTTCTCATTTTTCATAGCTAACAAATCTAGGAAATCATATATACCACGAAAACCCAACAAATCTCTCTTTCTCTCTCTCTCTCAATATAGAGAGATGATAGATGATAGATAGATAGATGATAGAGAAAAAATATATATATATGCCCATATATATATATACATACATACATACATATATATGTATGGACTTATATATTTTTTCTCTATGTGTATATATATATGTATATATATATATATTCCAGCAAATTATATATATATATCTTTTAACTTACATGCATTTCTTGTTTTTATAAAGTGTACATTTTAGTATATGCAGAGAGTTGTGCAACCATGACCACATTCTAAATTGAAAACACCTTGATCACCCCTCCCTAATAAAATGCCATATCCATTAAGCAGAACTCCCTCTCCTCCCTCCAAATCAGCCCCTGACCATCATCGATGTATTTTTTTAAGACAAAGACAGAGAGTGCAAGTGGGACAGAGGAAGAGAGTAAATTCCAAGCAGACTCCGTAGTCCTGAACCAAAATCAAAAGTCAGACATCAGTCAACAGAGAGACCCATGTCCTCATATTTTAAGTCTCCATGGAAATGTCTCTTTTGGACATTTCATAGAATAGCATCGTGCAGTAGTCTTTTCTGTCTGGCTTCTTATTCTTAGCATGCTATCAAAGTTCGTCTGTACTGTAGCATGCTTTCGCACTTTATTATTTTCATTGCCAAATTATTAGCCATTGCATGCATATACATATTGTTTATCATCAGTTGATGGGCATTTTGAGGTTTTTCTGCTTTTTGGCCATTATGAATATTGGTATGAACATTTGTGGACAAGTTTGGGGTAGGCATATGCTTTCATTTGGGGAGGGAAATGTTAAGGGATAGAATGGCTAGGTCATATGGTAGCTCTTTGTATATTAATGAGGACCCGGTAAACTGTTAAACTGTTTTCTAAAGCAGCAACAACATCTTACATACAGGATAGAAACACATGAGAGCCGCCGTTTCTCCATATTCTCACCAACACTTGTACTGTGTGTCTTTTTGATAATAACATCCTATTATGTGAGAAATGATATTCCCTGTGGTTATAATTTGTATTACCCTAAAAACTAAGGACATTGAGCATCTTTTCATGTGTATATTGCTATTTGTATCTCTTCTTTGGAGAAGAATCTTCAAATAACCTGCCCATTTTTACTTTTTTTTTTTAGCTTTATTGACATATAATTGACATGTAACATTATGTAGGTTTAAAGTTTGCAGTGGGATGATTTGGTATCTACATATATTGAGAAATGATTACAACAAGGTTAGTTAACACATCTCTCACTTAACTTATTTTTATGGTAAGAACTTTTTTACCCCTTGTGGTAATAACTTGTAAGATTTATTCTTATAACAAATTCCAAGTATACAATAAAATATTATTAACTATAGTCACCATACTGTTCCGTAGTTCTCCAGAACTTAATTCATTTTATAACTGAAAGTTTCTACCCTTTGGCCAACTTCACCCGTTTCTTCCACCGCACTTTACGTGGATCTGGAAACCACCAACCTACTCTTTCCTCTTTGGATTTTTTTTAAATTGATGACGTATAAGTGATCCTTTGCAGTATTTGTCTTTCTTTGACTTCTTTCGTTTAGCATAATTCCTTCAAAACCCATCACTATTGTCACATACTAGATTTCTTTTTTATGCTTGAATAATAATACACTGTGTATATACAATCACATTTTCTTTATTCATCCACTGACAGACACTTAGGTTGCTTTCATGTCTTTGCTAAGGTGAATAATGCCACAAGAAAAATAGGAGTGCAGATATCTATTTGAGGCAATGATTTCATCCCCCTTGGATATATACTTGTAAATGATATTGTTGGATCATATGATAATTCAAGTTTTTAAATTTTTTCTTTTTGTTTTTCTTTCTTTTTTCTTTCTTTCCTTTCTTTCTCTTTCTTTTTTCTTTCTTTCTATTCTTTTCTTTCTTTCTTTCTTTCGAGAGAAAATGAATATGAGCAAGGGAGAGGGGCAGAGAGCGAGAGAAAGAATGTTAAGCAGGCTCCAAGTTCATGCAGATATCAATGCAGGGCTCGATCCCACGATCATAGAATCATGACTTGAGCGAACATCAAGAGTCAGATGCTCAACAGACTGAGCCACCCAGGTAACCTTCAATTTTTAATTTTTTGAGTAACCTCCATACCGTTCTTCATAGTGGCCACACCAATTTACATTCCCACCAACAGTGTGTAAGATTAAGTCTTCTGGTCCATGCCCATGAAATGTTTTCTATTTAATCAGTCACTTCTTTAATATATTTCAACAATGTTTTGCAGGATTTCTTTTCTTTTCTTTTCTTTTTTCTTTTCTTTTCTTTTCTTTTCTTTTCTTTTCTTTTCATTCTTCTCTCTCTCTCTCTCTCTCTCTCTCTCTCTCTCTCTCTCTCTCTCTCTCTCTGTCTTTCTTGTTTAAGAGGGCACAAGTGAGGAAGGGCCAGAGAGAGTGAGAGTGAAAGAGATAGTATCCCCTAAAGGGAGGGGGGAGAGACAGAGAGAGAAAGCAGGGCTCATTTGAAGTGGGGCTTGTGCTCACCCGATGGCAGTCTCCAATTTATCAGCTGTGAGATCATGACCTGAGCTTAAGTCTGGTGCTTAACTGACTGAGCCACCCAGTGCCCCAATTTTACTTTAAATTTATTTCTAAGAACTCCATTCTTTCTAATGTTATTATAAATTGAATGGTTTTCTTACTTTGATTTTTAAACTGTATACTTTTCATGTATAAAAACACAATCAATTTGTCATATTAGTTTTGATCAATAAGCTCCCTCTAATATTCCAATATTTCACCATTAATTAGAGGACTGAAATATATAAATATTTCTGTATATATCCAAATCACACATTTATTTACTAATTTTTATTCCATTTAAGTTTTGGTGATGAATTGGTATTGTATTTTGTCAGAGACCTTTGAACATCTACTGTAATGATGTATTTTTTTAATAAATGGTGATATGATGAATTATATTATTGAATGCCCTAATATTGAAGATAAATTAACTCTCAATAGTTAATTAACTATTAAATTACTGTTCTTGGTTTCTGTTTGTTTACATTTTCTAAGATTTCATACTCCATCCAATTACTCATTAAGGTTGGTTTGTCATGTTCTATTTTATACAAATTCTATTAAAGGTAGTTAATAGTATTCTTGCTTTATGTTAATGATTTAGAAGTGTCTATACTTTTATTCTCATTTGAAATAATTGAAATAACATTCTTTTTGTCTAGTTTTGGACAAAAAAAAATTGTCCTGTGAAAATATCTGAATTGTGTGCTTTTGTGTGGGTGATTATTGTCAATGTTCTCTATTTATTCTGTGGCAAATAAGTCTTTAAAGCTTTTGATGCTCCACATGTAACTTATAATAAATTATATTTTTAAAGATAAATATCAATTTTATCTTTATTCTCAAATTTATTTTTGTAAAAATCTTCCAACTAAACTTCAGTTTCTATTTTTTTTATTTTTACAAGTTACTCTATTTCAGTAGTTTCGGCCATGTTGTCATTTGTGTGTGTTCTATTGCCCTTTGTATCTTGCAAAGAGTTTCTAGCAATTTTTCTGTTTATAGGACTCCCTATTCTCCTCAATATTCACTCAATCCCCTCATTGCCTCCAAGTTTACTACTAGAGGTCAGATACCTGTGTGACTGGAGGTAAGAGAAGATTGCAAGGTCTTCCAGGGAGAAATAGTGAATAAAGTAAATGTGCTCTGCTCCTTAATAATTTATATCTTGCAGGGATATAGAGAAACAGTTGTGCTGTGTAATAAAACATAACTTGTGATAAATCACATAAAAATGTGATTGCATTTTATTTCTAGAGTGGGTGGGTAGGCATCACATTTGAATGATTGCAATTGAAAAATGAAGGCTTTGTAACAGTTTCCAGGATCCAGATAAATTCATAGACCAAAGCTTCTTGAAAGACAACCCCCTAGTTTCAATTAAAGAAGAATCTGGCACTATTGCCATAAACATATCTTGTAAATCTTTCTTTAGGTCTTTCTCAGAGGGACTTTGCAGATGATTACCAGTTGATTTCATGCTGGGGAAAAAGACCCATGCTTTGGAGGGCTTCTAGATACTGGCTCTGGACTGACACTAGGTGGTTCATCTGTCAGCATAAGGCCCAATGAACGTCGGTGATTTATGAAGTTTCAGAGTTCTTATAATAGGGGGCCCACTGCAATTATATATCAACCCTCTAGGTTTCCCCTCCTTCCTAGGATAGATTATACACAAAGTGAGTATAATCCCCTGCACCTTAAGTGGTGTTTTTGCTCTTTGTAGAAAGAGTCACTTCAAAGCCCCTTGCCCTGACTTTTTGTATCAGAAGAGTAAAGCAAAAGCAATATTCTATTCAGTATTTCAGGGTGATAAGTATGAACTATACTGCTCATTCGCTGGACACTAGTTGTGGATTATCTTAAATTTAATGATATGATAAATCCCATTGCAGCTACTAGTCTGGTTGGTACTTTGGAACAAGTAAGTACGGACCTCTGATTTGGCAATTCCATCTCCCTCCATATAAATTAGCGAGGACTTCCAGAAGCAACTTATTCACTTAAAAGGAAAGCAGTAAATCTCTATAGATTATTTTAGGGTTTTTTCAACTATTCTACTCGGTTGGGATATGGTACATGAAGTTATTGATTATCTAGATGACCCATTAAATTTTACTGTTGCCAAATCCATTAGTAACATCGTATTTAGATGAGGTTAGCAATGGTATTAAATAACTGTGATACTTTTGTAAAACATATATGTGCCTAAAAGTGAAAGATTGAGCCTTAAAATTTAGAATTTTTTTCTAATAGTAAAATTCCATTTAGTGGTCAAGTGCAGTGTTTCTCACACTCAAACATGCATGCATACAAATCATATGAGGATTTTTTTTTGACAGGTATATTTTGATTCAATAGGTCTGGGGTTAGGGTTGAGATTTTACATTACTTACAAACTACTGGGTAATGTACATGCTGCTTTTGATGAAGCACAATTTAAGAAGGAAGGGGATAATATTCTTTTTTGTTTGTTTAATTATTTTGAGAGACAGAGACAGAAACAGAGAACAGAAGAGAAGAGGCAAAGACAGAGAAAGAGAGAGAATCCCAAGCAGGCTCAGCACTGTCAGCACAGGGCCAATGTGAGCCTCAATTTCACAAACTGTGAGATCATGACCTGAGCCAAAATCAAGAGAAAGACCCTCACTGACTGAGCCACTCAACCCCACAGAAAGGAGCTAAGGTTCTAATGCTACAATAAACATAAGAGTGCATGTATCTTTTTGAATTAGTGTTTTTCTTTTCTTTTCTTTTTTCTTCCTAGAGAAAATCAATTTTATTTTCTTAGCAGTTAGTACACTTTCATTTTGGTCCAGACAAAATCAGGTTTTCTTCATTGTCAATGTTGATATTTCCAAGTCTTGCTAGATTATTTTCTCTGGATGATCTGCAAATATTCTGCACATTTCTGGTGTTGCAAATTTCCTTCAAGGTATTAATTTTTATTTATAGAAATTTCTTTTGAAATTTCACCAACAACAGTAAAATGTGAAATTAGGAAAGTTTCTAAATTTCAATGGGATTTTAAAAAATGAACTTAATCACATTTTTAAAAATATAATTTCAGTGGATAGAAGACAATGGCAATACTAATTAATGTGTGGAATTAGCCTTGAAATAGTTTCATTTTAAATAAAATGTTTATTTTCAAAGATTTTACAGTTAAGCACAAATTTCTTTAAATTAAATGGGTTTAATTTAAATTTGTCTTAGTACATTATATGCTCTCTATATATTTATAATTTGATTATATTTAAATACTATAATTCCCAAGTAGTCTACTATGAGATTTCTTAACAGTTATCAGTGAAGGTAGCTTAATTGTCATTACCTGTATATTTAGATCACAATAGAAATATATATTCATTGAGTGAATCCATTGCTTAAATTTTTCAATTGTTTGAAACAATATTGATGTTCTTGTTTGTATAATAAATATTTAGATGATATTTATTTATCTTTTACATGTATATATTCTTTCTTAACCAACTTTAATTATCTTTTTTTTTCAGACTTAGTTAAATCCTAGCTAAATAACATATAGCAAAATATTGTTTTCAGGAATAGAATTTAGTGATTCCTGTGTTCAGTTTTTTGGGGGGTAAATGTCCAGTAGATGGATTATCAGATCATGTGGATTTCTATTTTTAATTTCTTAAGGAATCTCCATCTGATTTCCATGGTGGTTATATCAATCTGTATTCCCACCAATATTTGTAGTTTTTTTCTCCACATCCTCTAGGCAACGCTGTTATGCTTTGTCTTTCAGATTTTAGCCATTCTGAAAAGTGTAAGGTGATAACTCACTGTGGGTTTAAATTGCCTTTCCCTGATGATTAGTGATGTTGAGCATCAAACATCTTTTCATGTGTCTGTTGGCCATTGTATGTATCTTTGAAAAAAATGTCTATTTAGGTTCTCTGTCTTTTTTTTTAAAGTAGTTTCCACACTCAGTGTGAATCTTGAACTCATGACTTGAGACCAACAGCTGGATGCTTTACCAACAGAGCCACCAAGGTGACCCCTTGTGACAATTTTTTAATCATTTTTTTCTTTTGGTGTTGAATTATATGACTTCTATGCTTTTGATATCAACCCCTTGTTGGATATAACATTTCCAATCCTCTCTATTTCAGTGGGTTGCCTTTTTGTTTTGTTAGCGGTTTCCTTCACTGAGCAAAAGCTGTTTATTTTGATGTAGTCCCAATAGTCAATTTTGGTTTTGTTTCCCTTGACTTAGCTAAGGTTCTAAATTTAAAAAGAATTTGCTACAACTTATATCCTTTAAGAATTAGAAATAAGTGTAATACTAAGTAAGCCTCTTAAGATTTTGGAAGCAAAATGTATCATATCTAGCTGGGCTTCAAACCATTCATCCAGTAATTTGAAAGGTTGCTAATTTCTAGGAATAAAAACAAATCAAAACAAAACAAAACAAAACAAAGCACCACCACAACAAAGAAGTTGTTCAGTAAGTCCAGGCTGCAGTGTAAGCTTCCTGTCACTGTGACCGTAAGCACAGCATATCCAATTGTATGCCGCATGTCTGGCTAGTACAGAGTAGGGACCTCTGGCAATCAATTCCTACTAAAGGATGATTGGGTCAATCAGGCAATTAGAGAGGAAATTAAAAAATATATGGAGATGAACGAAAATGAGAATACAGCAATTCAAACTCTCTGGGACAAAGCAAAGACAGTCTTAAGAGAAAAGTTCATTGCAATACAGGCCTACCTCAACAAATCAGAGAAAGCACAAACTCAAAACCTAACAGAGCACCTAAGGAAACTAGAAAGGGAGCAGCAAGAACACCCCAAACCCAGCAAAAGAAAAGAAATCATAAAGATCAGAGCAGAATTAAACAAGATTGAATCCACAAAAACAATTGAACAGATCAATGAAACCA
>PISW01015606.1:0-17103 GCA_004023785.1 Mungos mungo
GAGTTACCTTTGCATTGAGGGGGTGCAGGGGACCAGCGTGAAGACCTGCAGGAGAGTCTGGCTTCTCCAACCAGAGTGTATCCTTCGTCACATTTGTATATCACCTCAGTAGGGCTGAATACACCATATGTTTGTCGTTCATAATTTCCGTGAGCAATGGTAGGAGGGAAATCACAATCTTGATGGTGAGAGATAAAAGTGAGAGAGCATGAGATTGTAGAATGTAAAATAGATCTAACCCCAAAATGTGTGTGGTTTGTAGGAGGCTTCCTTCTGTTCTGTCATCTCCTCCACCCATTGGATCACTTAGCCAAACCCAAGACCTGGGCTACCCTCCTATAAGCCTCAGGCTGAGGGACCACCATGGCACCCTTGGTAGAGCACTTGATGGTCATTTCCAGTATCTTCAAAGTATAATAGGAATAAACAAAATTAATATTGGTCCAAATCCATATTGACTTCTTGGCCTACGAGGTAAGTCCAGTCATATCCACGAAGTCAAGTAGAAGCCATTGCTATTCCCCATACCATTCCCCATGAAGCAAAGACACTATATTAACAAGTACATCATATGCCAAGGGGCTGGGGAAATGGGAAAATTGGTGTCACTCCTGAAGAACGAAACCTATATTTCCATCATATCACCATTTATTTCCCCAAACTGTCGACCAGGAAAATTAGGATTCTGGGAAATTGCAGTAAAGTTTGAAAATTGAACATTTCAGTGTCATTTCCAATGTGGTATCTTTGCTAAAGTAGATATAAATATCTACAGGTAAATGGGATCACTGGTTTTGCCACTTTCTTCCTTCTTTTCATTCCACTCAGAAAGAAAGGCTCAGAAACAGTTTGCATATACACGGAAGGATCCAATCATACATTTTCAGTTTTAGGGTCTGATTAGTCACTTGCCCCTGTCATAATAGAGCCTGAAGACACTATGACTAACTGGACATCCACACTGATCCAGTATACCAATGGCATCATGTTAATTCTACTGAATGGGAAAGAAGAAGCTTTGTGTCTGTGTGTACACAATCTAGGTCTAGTTATAGATACAGAAAAGACATCATGGACAAGAAGAAACTAGTATGATGTCATATATATAGATATCTAGATCTAGTTGACAGAGAGATAGAGAGATTATAGATACCTGTCCCAGGTCCTGGTGCAGACCTCCTAAGCCCTTGTAAATTCCCAATGCTGAGAACACTAAGCACATCTTTTGTTCTACTGAGGCAACTTTTGGTGGCCCCAGAAGCTGGTCACCAGAAAGACCAAGCCATGAATAAACCTTGGAAAGTTTCAGCCCCACTGACCTCTCCAAAGAGGAGAGACAGGTTGGAAACCATGTCAATAATGGTCATGCTACAGAGGGTGAGCCTCCAAAAAATCTTAGGAGTATTTGGTATAGAGAGCTTACAGGTGGGTGATCGTATCCACGTACCAGGAAGGTAATGCACTGCAATTCACAGGACAGATGCTCCTGTGCTTGGGACCCTCCCAGATTTTACCCTATATATCATTTCATTTGGCTGTGCATTGTATCCTTCATCAGGTCCTTTAATAAACTGGTAAATACAAAAGTAAGTGTTTCCCTAAGTTCTGTAAGCCACTGTGGCAAATTAATGGAGCTTGAGAAGGAGGTGTTGGGAACCTCCAACTTGTTGGACAAATTTTTTGGGAAGTCAGACAGATTTTGGTGGTAACCAGGGGATCCACTACCCACAATTGGCACCTAAAGTCGAGAGGGACAGGGCAGTTTTGTGAGACTGAGTCTTTAAGCTATGGATGTGACACTATCTCCAGGTTGATACTGGAGTTAAATTACAAAACATCCAGATGGTGTTGTGGAGAATTCTTTGTGTAAGTAAAAACACCCCACACATTTGGTCACCAGACATACTGAGAGTGTTCTGCATAAATAGTAAAAGAGACACATAAGAGAGACACAGGAAATTAAGAGAAAGCCTGGGATGTTTCCAATCTGCATAATGATGCTCCGGAATATAGACAGTAAAGATTCAAGAATTTGCCAGATAATTACAATATTTAGAGATCCAGGGCCATGGCTTGCTAGGCTATCCCTCCAAACTAAAGTCTAATTCTTATGAGTGGCACATCACAGCAAGAGAAAAAAGACACACAACATATAATAGAACTTGCCCATTTCTAGAGGCATTGTGTTCCATACTTGGGAATACAATGCCAGCCCATGTGCTAGATGACATAAAACACAGCTGGGTTTGAGCACAGCCCCTGTTAGAAAAGGCTTCGACAGCTAGTCTAGTGTCAATGAAATAGTTCTGTATTTAAACCTTAGGAAACTGCATACATAGCATTGTACTTTGAAGATGGCTATAGTCGGAAAACATATAAGTGTCAGTGGGACTATCACAATATAGACCCTTGAGATCCTGAGGTAAAGCCATGCATTTTTCCAGAGATTTATGTGCTGTTTGAGATGTAACTCTGGTTATGTTGTTTGGTCCTGATAGAAACTGTGCCTGACATTGGGCCATGAAGTGAGCTGGTGTCTAAATCACGCTTCACAGGCTTGGTCTATCAGAACCAACAAGTTATAAGTCCAGTCAGGCAACACACAGTTCATTATAAAGTGGAAGTCATCATCTAGGACTGAGCATGTGCAAGACCTGATGGCACAAGAGCCTGAACAAAGAGGGAGCCTGGACCCTCCCTGTGCCCATCTGCCATGGCCCAGGTGCCTCTTTAGAATACGCTTCTGGCTCTCTGGGTGTGTCCATGATAATCAATGGACAGAACAGAGGAAAGCTGAGCCTGGTTCATAGGTGTATATTCTGGATACGTGAGTGTAAGCTAAATTGGATGGATGCTGCATTATAGCCTGATTGGGGAAACACAGTAGTAAGAGGAAATCTCACAATATTTGGTCATTCACTTTATTGGAAAAAGAAGTGGGGTAAGTATGCATTAAATTTGCATTAAATGGCCAGAATGCATGGCTTGTTTGTTAGAGATCTTAAGGACAAAATTTAGAAGATTGGGCCCAGGAGATCTGGGGTAGAAGTTGTTGACTGGACATATGGGAATGAACAGGAAATGCAAATATTTCATTTTGCATGAAACAACAGCAGAGCATCCTCAATACAGTAAACATTAGTAAACCAAAGAGAAGAAATATCTTAGCCACTTGACACCAGCCATCTTCTGTCATTGGACTAGCTAACCAATGCTCTCACAAGAGGAAGAGAAGCAAAGTGGTGGTACGGGTGAAGACCAAAGATGGCCACGACAGCATGGACTCTCACTTACCAACGCTGTCCCTGAATTTTGAAAGTGTTGGCCACAGTGCTAAGTCCCTGATATGATACCATCCCTTGAGACAACCATAAAGCCACTTGGTAGCAAGTTGACTGTATTGGACCGTTTCCACCTGGAAGGGACAAGTATTTCTTCTGATGGAAATAGACAAGTATTCCAGGACGGGTTTGCCTTTTCTGCTTGCGGGACTACATTTAGCACTGTTATCTGAAAGTTTCAGGGTATTTAAACACTTGGTGTAGGAGTAAACTACCTGCAGCTAGAAGTCCCCCTCACAGCAAAAAAGGTGTGGTCCTGTGTGGGAAGCTGCAAAGATTCAGCTGCTTGGCCATTTACTAGCCGGTAATGTCACTCCCTGAGGGGAGTTGCAAAAATAGGCAGGGGAGCGCCACTCCCTATCAGGAGAAGCCAGAAAAACAGAGATCAATCGCCTATGGGCAGGGTGGTATTGGCCCTTCACGTGCTGTGCTAAAAACTTTAGTTTGTTTCCTTCTTTACCCTAGCTTGACCCTGTTTCCTAGCAACCAACCCTGTCAGTTTCTCAACCCTATATAGGTGTGGGTTTTCTTTTCTGAGGAGAAGTGTGTGTGAGGAATAAAGGGGGCTTGATCAGAAACGCTTGTCTGGCCTCACTCTCTATGCTCCCCTTCCTGCTCTACTCTCTCTCCCTCCCTCAGGAACGAACCCGCAAGGATTTACCGTCCTGCCTGCCCGGGCGGGACAGGACAGTCCTGGGACCATGGCCTTGGAATACACTACTCATATTGCAAACTGCATCATCCAGAACCTGGAGACCTGTTCGGACATTGAGATGGCCTGATAAAGGCACAGTTGAATTGCCAGTTGAGAGGCAACACATTATAGTGATGACACCTTACAACATTACTTCACAATTTCTCCCAGAACACAGTATTCTAAGCCCATTGAGGGCTCCTTTGGGCTCCCTCTTACACACAAGGCAAGAAGAAGCATCACTATTTGGCAGGGGTAATTGTTCTTGGTCATCAGTAGATAGGGCCATGGAAATACATGAGAGAGGTAGGATTGTGTTAGCAATTATGTGCTCTTGGTGAGGGAGATGTAGGTGATTCACACTGGGGGAGAGTTCAAGGTGAACTAAGAGCAGAAAAAAAGAAGGAAGTTTGAGGAAGAATAGAAGCAAGTTTTGAAAGATGGTTTCAAATAGATTCAAATGTGTATTGAACTGCAGATTAAGGCAAATAGAGCAGAAAGAAGACAAAAAAAAAAAGACAAAAATCCAAGAGAAACAAGGCAATAATTAAAAAGTCAAGCTGATCTATTAGATGTGGCCTATTTTCCTGATTCTGAAAAGCAAAGCAAAAAACTAAGGTCAAGACAATGGGAATAAACAATGGGGTGGGGGGGCGGTGAAGGAAACTTGGATTAGGGGTGGGCAGTGCTCTTTAACCAATTTACCTACTCCAAAATCATGCACGGTATACAAAATCTTTTAGCTAAATTCAAACCTTCCCTTATTAATCTCCACCACTTTGATACAAAGAAACGTCTAAAATAACACAAATCCAAATGCTCTTACTTTCATCACATGTTGGTGTTTTGGGATACCACGTGCCATCAGCTTGACATCTAGCTTTACGATCATACTTCTTATAACATGTATATGAAATTTCATCTCCCTTGAAATAATCACAGCTGTTGACAGCACTAGTTTTCCTTTCAGTTATTTCGCCATTATTCTTCAGCCTTGGTATTGGGCAACATACCTCTAAAAAATTAAAAAGACTAAAGGTTAGTAAACTCACAGCAATGAGGCTCTGATGGATAATAAACTCATTTCCCAGGATTGAGGAAGTCACCACTGAAGAGACGCTGGAGACAGAAGAGGGTACCAGAGACCCTTCGGGTCTGCTCTTCCTGCTCCTGATTGTAAAGAACTCCAATCCTGTCATTTCCCTCCAACTAAATAATCTCATTAGGAGCCTCCAAAATGCAAGGTTGGATGAAACCTCTACAAATATGGAAATTTTTAGAGTGTTCAAAAGCAATGACAAATAACATTGATCGCTCTGTGGTTTCACTAGGGTCACATCATTATTAAACTCTCTAATAACTTACACTGCCTCAGTTAACAGGAGGCAAAATGTCCTTAAAAGGTTATATCCACCTGATAGCTAATGTTCAGAAAAACACTTGAATTATTGCATATGGCCAGGATTTTTCATTTGATGCTAAATTTAAGAGAAAAAGCTATTGAAGTTCTTTCATTTTAATGTAATAAGAGCTGATATAAAGATATACTTTTTTATTCATTAGTAGAACTACTTTCATGTAGAACTTGATATTGTTTGGGGCACCTTAGTGGCTCAATTGGTTGAGCATCTGACTTCAGCTCAAGTCATGATCTCACAGTTGGTGGGTTCAAGCCCCATGTCAGCTCTGTGCTGAATGCTTGCTCAGAGCCTGTAGCTTGCTTCGGATTCTGTGTATCTTCCTTCTCTGACCCTCGCTGCTCATGCTCTGTCTCACTCTATCTCACAAAAAATAAATAAATGTAAAAAAAAATTTTTTTAAAGCACTTGATATTGTTTGATATAAGAGAAAGTATCAGACCAAATTAAAATGTCCTATCCTTACATCAGGACATTCACTAGTACCACAATGGGGATCATTTGGGCATGCTCAAATGGTCTCACCATTCATTTATTTATGAGTTAGTATAAAAATATCCAAGATTTACGTGTTTTCTAATATTTATTAATGTTATAAATATAATTATAATTATAATTATAATAAATATTAATTATAATTTAATACTGTTGACAATATCTTTAAATATTTAAGTCATGAGTCCAATTCCACACTGAATCAGAATTTCTGATAACTGGAATAAATCCTGCTTCACTTTTGCTTTTTATTTTTTAAATAATTTCTTTAGTTCATTCATTTATCTCTTTTTAAATTTTTTAATGTTCATTTATTTGTGTGTGTATGTGTGTGTGTGAGGGGGGGTGGAGAGAGAGAGAGAGAGAGCGAGCTCAAGGGGAAAGGGCAGAGAGAAAGGGAGACACAGAATCCAGAATCTGAAGCAGGCTCCAGGCTTGGATCTGAGCTGTCATCACAGAGTCCAATGTGGGGCTTGAACTCACAGACCATGAAATCATGACCTAAGTTGAAGTTGGACGCTTAACTGACTGAGCCACCCAACTGCCCAAGTTTATTCATTTATCTTGGGAAAGAGAGAGAGGGAGAGAGAAAGAGAGACAGGGAGAGAGAGAGAGACAGAGAAAGAAAGAGAAAGAGAGAGACAGAGAGAGAGAATGAGCCAGGGAGGGGAAGAGAGGCAGGGGTGAGAGAATTCCAAGCAGGTTCCCTGGTGCTTTATCTCACAAACCTTGAGGTCATGACCTGAGCTGGAATCAAGAATCAGATGCTTAATTGACTGAGCCACCAGGTGACCTTCCCTTCTGATTTGTTTAAATAGTTAAAAAATATCCTTTATTGAAGAATTAAATCAATAAGACTCTAGTGAGTAAAATAAACATAATTGTAAAGTAGGTTTTAAAATTTCCAACAAACAAAAGTCCCGGGCCAGATGGCTTCACTATTCACAGATGAATTCTACTAAGCATCTATAGAAGAGTTAATATCTATTCTCAAACTATTCCATAAAAAGCAGAAGAAGGAAAAATTCCAAGTTCATTCTACAGGGACAACATTACCTTGATACCAAAACCAGAAAAAGACACCACAAAAAAAGAAAACTGCAGGCAATATTTCTGATGAACACAGATGCAACAATCCTCAACAAAATATTAACAAACCAAATTCACCAATACATTAACAGGACCGTTCAATATAATCTAGTGGGATTTATACCAGGGCTGGAAGGATGGTTCAATATTTGCAAATCAATAAATATGATACATCAAGTTAAAAAGAAGAAAAAAAATTAAAATATATAATCATTTCAAAACATGCAGAAAAAGCATTCAACAAAATGCAACATCCATTTGTGACAAAAAAAATTTCAACAAAGTGGGTTTAGAGGAAGTATACCTCAACATGAGAAGGTCACATATGAAAATCTAGGAGTTTGTCATCATCATGATCATGGTGAAAAACTGAATTTCCTCTAAGATCAAGAACAAGACAAAGATGGTCACTCTTGCCACTTTTATTCAACATAGTACTGGAAGCCCTAGCTGTGGCTATCAGACAAGAAGAAGTAAGAGGCATCCACATTGGTAAGAAAGAAGTAAAACTGTCACTATTTGCAAAGGACATGATACTATATTTAGAAAATCCCAAAGCCTCCACCAAAAAACTATTAGAATTAATAAATTTAGGACAGTAGCAAGATACAACATTAATGTATAGAAATCTATTGTGCTTCAGGGCCCTGGGTGGCTCAGTCAGTTAAGTGTCCAACTCTTGATTTGGGCTCAGGTCTTGATCTCACAGTTTGTGAGTTTGAACCCTGCATCAGGCTCACTGCTGTTAGTTCTGAGCCCACTTCAAATCCTCTGTCTTTCTCTATCTCTCTGCTCCTCCCCCTCCCATGCTCTTTCCCCCTCCCTCTCTTTCTCTCTCTCTCTCTCTCTCTCTCTCTCTCTCTCAAATATAAATAAGTATTTAAAAAAAACTTGTCTGAGGTATTCATACTTCTAGGATGATATAAAACCATGTGACTTATGGGATATATAAAAGCATGTGACCTCACATTCTCAGCTTTCAATACTAAGTCTTGGTAAATAATTCATAACCACATAAATAGCTAAACCACAACTTCAGTCAGTTTACAAAAATGTGTCCAAAGACAAGCAATGCCAATAAAAGAGATATAAAAAGAAAAAAGAGAGAGAGAAACAGACAGACAGACAGACAGACTGAGAAAGCCAAAGGAGAAAACATAAGGTAACATTTCCAAAGGAGACTGGAGGTATATCTTAAGGTTTGGATAAAAGTTGCTTGGATGGATGAGTACAGGCAGCCATTTTGTCTTCGAGTGAAAATGTGAGCAAAGGTTGAGGGCGGCAACAGGTGGTACTAAAAGATGAAGAAAAGTCATGCTCAGAGACCAAAATGAGACAGATTGGAGTGTGTGTTTTCCTGAACATGGACCAGAAGTAAGGTGGGGGATTGAAGGAATGGAAGAGAAGGGGATAAATACAGAAAAATCAAAAGGAATTGTGGCAAGTCTCAGTGACATGCTGGACATAATCTACCTTCACTGTTTTGTAAAGGAAGAGGAGGCCAGGAAGACCGAGGTAATGGTGCTCATGGGAAACAATGAGTGTTGGTCAGTGGCTGAGCTTTGGAAGAACAACAGAGTTAGTCATTTCAATTTCCAACGGAGGAGAATCACCCAGGATATAAGAATTTCTTTATCTAACATTAAAATTTTTCTTAAAATACCTACCACTATGTTGTAAAAACCTTCCACACTAGAATACTTTAGAATTCCACTTATCAGGAACATTCCTAAATCCTGAAGGGCATGAGATCATTCTGGGGAACAAGAAACTAATCTTGACCAAGGATGACAAGAGGGCACCTTGGACTCCTGCATTCCTCTGCTTGGCGTGTAATCCTTGTATCAGAATTGAGAAAACACTTAACACCATGTCAATAGAAACCATAGTCTCTACTGAAAAGACATAGTCCTTGGGGAAATTTCTTCTCTATTGAGTGATTTTGTCATTCAGTGCAAAATGCTCTATGTTAAATGCTCTGAAAATAGTTTAAGGTACACAGATATAAATATTTTTGAAACAGTCTTAGAAATTCCTTCTTTTAAAGAAGTCATTGTATTGGCAGGTGAATAAATATGTTACTTTTAATAAAATATTTCCACTTACAAACTAAAAGAAATATCACGTCTGCATTTATAATCAGCACTACCTTGGTGTGGCCTGCAGGTCCTGCAAAACCTTTAGGTGCTCATTGGCTAGGGACAATTATTCCCTGACGTGCAATGCCATATCTTACACTTATATAATGTTCTCAGTGTATGCAGGGCTTTGTAATCTTACTCTGATAAATTCAGTCATAGTTTGGAATCATATACAATTTTACTTTCTGAGTGGCAAAATTTTCTACTCATTTTTTAATACAATAGAAAAATAACAAAACCTGTGAAAGGGTAAAATTCTTAACAATTGAACAGTGTCCACTTAAATATAATACATTAATATATTAATATATAAATGAAAAGATTTTAGTGACTAGATCAGCTCCTCTTGGGTTTGTTATATTGCGCTTTCTGAGACAGCATAGACTACATCAGAAGGACTAAAATTTTTAATATATTTTTCTCAATAAATATTCATAGTTCTTCTCTAAAACTGTGCTGAATTATTGCCATACAATTATATGTAACTAATCCTTAACCAGGAATTCTTTTCCATACCATGGTTTAAACTCTCCCCCTTTCCTTTTCATGTCTGTACTCACCACACAGGACAAGTGGGCACTGCAGTAGAGACAGGACCCCCAGGAGATACAGTGCTGGGAACATTCCCTGTAACTTGGGTGAAGATATTCAGAGAGAATGTGCAGGGATCCAGGGTCCTCAAATACCCTGAATGAGGCTGAAGTGAAGCTCTAAGTCAGTAGTAAATTGATGTCTCAACCAAGGAAGAAAGTCTTGGCAATAGCTTTGAGTCACTGAAGGGGAGGGGCAGATTTGAGTAGAGCCAGTACTGGGCAGGGTCTGCTGGGGGACTCCAATGAAGCTCCAAGTCTTGGGACAATGATATGAGCTTCACATGAAAGCTCTCTGGGATTGTATGAAGACTTCCAGATGTGACCCCAAGAGTTTCTCGGTGTTGTGAGGACCACTTGGTGGCTTGCTGTCTACTGACAGATAACATTTCTCTTTCAGAACTCAAGAAACACTTAGAAAATGATACCGTGTGTGTGGTGGTTTCTTTGGGATCAGGGCACGGTGCTGAGGTATGGTCTACACCATTTTCCAGTGGTGTCCTATCTTCATGGACTTGTGTGAATTCCCACTGGAAAGGCAGAAATTAAAGATGGGTAGTTCAATTTTACTTCTAAACACATCAGAACCTAATTGGAATAGAGAATGCTTGCAAGTCTATACTGTGAAAAGACAAAAATACATTCAAAACGGCAATTATTCCCTCAGTATTAAAGTTTCCTTGAGGACCTAGGATCCCAAATTAATCAATTGTAGGGTTACACCAATTGGAGAGGAGAGGGAAATTTCTCAGAGTGGTGTTTACAGCCAAGATAGAGCTTGCATGGAAAATTAAATGGCAGAGGATCAAGCATCATAAATGGGCAAAAGATCATGACAAATGCAAGAACTCCTTAATGGCCCTGGATCAGAGTGAAGGACCTTCCAGCCTAGCATTCTATTTCTGACAAAAGCACTCACTTCTAAATCATAGGAGGCATGTTTGTTCATTTCCAGACTTGGTTTATTAATAGCTATCTATCTGGATTATGACTGGTCCCCTCATCACTGCCTTAGTCTTCCACTCAGCTAATTTCTTGTAGTCTCTGCCAAGAGCACAGAAGAAGGGACTAACCTGAATTTCATGTGTTCCCTCCTGGACCAGCTGTAGATATTTGTTGCTTGATGATACACAGATATTCACCCACATTGGGTCATAAGCACTGGGAAATGTCTGAAAATGACCTATGCCACCCAGCTGAACTGTAGTAAGGTTAATATGAAGAATATGACAACCAAAGTGCTCAGTTCTCAAAACTAAAGAGGAACATTCCTCAGAGATAAGGGACTGGACTCCTCTGAAATATTGATGACAGCACAATCCAATTGCCTTTCTGGAGAGAAAGGAAAGTGAATAAGCACACCATACTGTTGCTTCATTTTATGAAGAAGAACTAACATAAAATGTGAGATAAAAGACATGATTTAAACAGTTGAACAGATTATTTCTTTAGAAAGGACTCTGCTTATTAATCATGTTCCAACTTTTACATAAATCTTTGTATTTAATTTCTTAAGACAAAAGTATAACATAGGTGTTACAGCTACATTTCACAGATGAGGAACCTAATGAGAAAGACCCAGCAAACTGTCCCAAACCTTTCTCATCCGTGGTCATGTCAGATTCTAAACCCAGATCTGATTCAAATGCTAAGTTCCTTCCATTATATCTTTTGGGGAATGTCATAAAAAAGATGTGACCACCAGTTTGCCTGTGAGCTGGACCTGGACACTTGAAGGCTCCCAACCTCCCCTGCCCTGGGAATGTGGGCTCCACTCTACCTTTCTCATACCCCAGGCTGCTGGGAGAACATATCCTTGAAATAGTGATGTGGTATTGAGAACACATGAGTGAGGGACACAGATCAAGGGAGACTACTGAATATTGAAAACGAACCATGGACTTAAAGGGGAGCGGGAGGGAGGGAGGGGGTGATGGTCATGGTGGGGGGCACTTGTGGGGAGAAGCACTGGGTGTTATATGGAAACCAATTTGACAAGAAACTATTATAAAAAAATAGAGAGTAAAAAAAAAAGAGAGAGAACACATGCATGGTACATGTAACTGAAACCAGGTTAGGCTTCTTTATAAAATGAACATTTGGCAGGAAGGTACAGGGAGCCATCATCCTGTCACCCAGGACAGGACTCATATATAAGTTCCCTTTGCTTAATAAAACCACCGACTTGGAGGAGCCTGCCTCTTCTGTCTCTCCCTGCCCTCCTTGCAGAGGGGTCAGTTTCCATTTATAGCAGAGAAACTACCAGGGGTGTTGCAAACCAAGAGTGGCAAAGAATTTCCATTTAAAGATCAGGGTTCTGAATCTGTTACTTAGGAGAGTATGCCTAGAGCCATCTACCTCTACTGTGCTGGAAAAGACCCCAGAATGACTCCTTCTTCATCATGTTGTATAGATATCAATCCTTCCTAACTGAGCCGTTGATATACTGCATCATAATCATAATCAGTAGCATTTTGATAAAAAATGATAAGTTGATTCTAAAATTCATGTAGAATGTAAAGGATCAAAAGTCATAAAAGCCATCTCTAAGATAAGGGAGGAGAGAGATGGAAGGGGGATAAAAGGGATAAGGGAGGAGAGGAGCACAACCAAAGAACTACACGTCCAGGTATCAGGACCCATTACGAACCTCCAGCAAATAGATATTGTGGTATTTTTATAGGAAACTAAACAGACCAAAAGTTAACAATTGAGTTCAAGTAATAAAGCCCAAGCATGCACGATCAATTGATTTATGACAGAGTGACACATTACAGAGCAATATGCAAGAAGAAAGACCTTTCCATAAACAGTGCCAGGTCAATTGGATATCTACATGGTAAAAAAAGAATCTTGGTTCTTTACTTCATACCGAGCCAATTTGGGGTGGTCAAGGATATAACTGTGAAAGTAAAGCCATAAATATCCTAAAAGAAAATATGGGCAAATAAAGTTGTGATCTTGGGACAGGCATAGATATCGTTTCATTATTTTTTCCCCTTTATTTATTTATATCTATGATGGCAGAACAAGTTTATTTTTAAAATTCATATAGGCAATAAACCAAGAAAATATTTACTCCAAACTTAACTCCTTCCAAGTGTTAATCTGTCATAAAATTGTTCCATGAAGTTCCAGTCTCTAAATATTTTTAATTAATTAATTGTCATCCACATCAGAGTGTCTTCTCTGTTGTTTTTCAGGAGTTTCCATTAAACTTTGTTCTGATACCTGCCCACTTAGTTGTCCATCTCTTTCCTTCTAAATAAAGTCATTCCTTATTGCGTTCCTCTTGGGAGGCTTTCCAAGTGCTAAGTGGTCTGGCTGGCTGATCCACGACTTGGCTTACTTCCTATTCTGTTACCTCACCAGGACCAAAATAATTAAACCTGGGCCTCAGAGAGGTGAACCGCATACTTCCCACTTATTATCATGTTTTGTTAAGCTTCTAGAGCCATAATCTGATAGGATGTTTTTTGAATACAAGCAGACATTAGAGAAGAGAATCGCTGTAATATAAAACTGCATTTTACATGGTAAGAATACCCTCTGGAAATAAGATGTTCTTCGATATGGGGGATGCTGATGATACCAATGGCCCTTCCTTCCAGGCCATGCCACCCCATCCCTAACGCACGGCTCTCCGGCTCTTTACAATACGGTGGCTATGTGAACACTGTGTTGATTGGATTACTGTTTGGTAGCCGGCTCCTGCCCTGGACTATCAGCTTTTGTGGAGCGTGTGTTCGTCTATTCGCCATGGCACCCTCAGCACCTGGCACCCAGCAGACCCTCAAAGAATGTTGAATATTGAGGTCAAAACAACTAAAATCCAGAAAAAGATTTGGCATTTGGCTGGAACACTAGTTCAAGCAGGCTGGGTCAAGGAGCTAAGCTTACAGAGTGACCCCAGGGCCTTGAGGCTCTGCCTTGGATGCCTCCCTGGGTGTGGCAGAGGAGACAAGCCCACACCTTGCCTGGGACAAGCCCTGCCACTTAGTGGCCTGGCCACAGGAGCCACCAAGACATAGAGAGAGGGTCTGAGGCTGCCAGGCAAGGGTGATGAGAGGGACCAAGGCCACCAGGCTAGAGTCCTTAAACAGGATACAACCTCCACCATAAAACATAAAATAGAGCAACCCTAAACCCCACAAAACATACCAAAAAACCAACAATCATATTAAAAAAAAATTTAACCAACCACTTATCAAAATGAAAAAACTTAATAAATTGTACCACATAAATTTAGGAATTTATGTTTTTCAAAGATACTTTATGAATTAAAAAAAATGGTAAACTATAAGAGCAAGAAAAAAGAAGTTTACAATACCTAATTCACAAAGGGCTCTTTTAAAATTTTCACAGATAATGTTACAAACTCTTACAAATAATAAGAACTTGGCAGACCATCAAATGGGAAAATGGATAAAAGACTTGCAGTAGCACTTCACGTTAAAATGACATCCAAATGGTCGACAAATCTATGAAAAGTAGTTCAACTTCAGTAATCATGAGGCAAGTGTAAATTAAAAGCACAATGTGATACCACTTCATACCCAACAGAATATCTCAAATTCAGGGTGCCTGGGTGGCTCAGTCGGTTAAGCGTCCTGCTTCGGCTCAGGTCATAATCTCACGGTTCGTGGGTTCAAGCCCTACATCGGGCTCTGTGCTGACAGCTAGCTCAGAGCCTGGAGCCTGCTTCGGATTCTGTGTCTCCCTCTCTCTCTGACCCTCCCCTGCTCGCGCTGTCTCTCTCTGTCTCTCAAAAGTAAATAAAAAACATTAAAAAAAAGACTCTCAAATTCATACTTACATACATACAACATACGTACATACATAAACAAACAAAAAAGAGCAAGTATTGTAAAGAACTTGCAGTTGTGGAGGGAGAGCGTGGGAGGATACCATCCAGGACAACCACTGTGGGAAACTGCTGAACACACATCCAGCAGTTCTATTTTTAGGTATTTGTTCATCTAAAATAGACTTGTTCAGCAGCGCCCTGCTGGCTATGTTGGTAGAGCACGCAACTCTTGATCTCAGGGCTGTGAGTTCAAACCTCACATTAAGCACAGAGATAGCTTAAAACTAAAACTGGTTTTTAAAAAATAGATGTGTTCAGCAAAAGACATGTGCAAAACTGTTCCTGGCCACAAACATATGGAAAATAACCCACTGTTCTGTAACAGTAGACTAGGCAAGTGAACAAGGGAAGAGTCACAGAAGGATTGAATGCTTAACAGAAATTAAAATGACTGAAACTTGACTGCACACGACATGGACGAATCTCACAAATAAAATGGTTAGCAAAAAATTAAGACATGGAAGAAAGAATGTACAATGTGTCATTCCACTTCTATGAAGCCCCATATTTTAAAGCCAATCTGTGCTGTTAAAGTGAGGAAAGCGGAATTCTTTGTACGTGATGTGAAGGGGGTCTTAACTTACTGCATTTTATTTTGAAGAAAAACAAATGTAAACATTTATCCAATTTTTATGATACATTTTAAGATGTAAAAAAATGTAATTAGATTTTTTTGCTCCTTTAGATCACTGTGATCATAAAAGATGTGATAGAGGGACACACTATCCATACAAATGTATGTTCTAGATTATGTATGCCCTTGGTCACAGGAAAACAAGGAAAGGGGAAATATATTGGATATCCTTACCATTAGAAAAGTATCTCCATGTGTGTTCCTCACTGACTTCTTCCAAAGATGTACGTGATGATAATTTTGAAGACAATTTTCATCAGAGCGTCATTTTAGAGAAAGAATTCATTGTTCCTAAGAAAACATTTCCAAATAAAACAAAAGCATGGGAGAGAGGAATAAATGATGAACTTGCTGACACAAAGAACACAACAGTCCTATGAGCCTCTAGCATGAGAAGTAATCATTGGGAGGGATGTTCTTTTGAAGTTTATTCTTCTTTAGTTACCTTCTTTCAGCCCTTGGGTAGCATATGGAGTTTCTTTTATCTCCTATAGTTAATCTTTTATTGAAGTCTAATAATGCTTCATTAAAAAAAAATAAGATGTGGTGTCAACCTCATGATTGGACCCATTGATACACGCACATTTTGATGTGCAATAAAGACGAATGTAATTTAAAACTTGTAATACTCGAGCTTTTACAAGGTATTAAGCTAGATACCATTAAGGTTTCAAATAAACAATTGCATTTTAGAAATAAAAATTTCAAAATTACACAAATCCATCCAGAGAATTTAAATCTTTTAAATATTTTGGATAACAAAAATTCATATCTTGAAATCTGCAGATAGGTTCACTGTCAGGATCAGAATGTTGATTATTTGCCTAAACTTGACAAAAATGCAGGACTAAGAAGAACAGTAACTCCTGGATTCAGAAGACATTTAGAAAATGTCCATCGATGGATGAATGGATAAAGAAGATGTGGTAAGTATATATAGAATGGTGTATTACTCAACAATCTAAGAGAATGAAATCTTGCCACTTGCAAGTACGTGGATGGAACTAGAGGGTATTATGCTAAGCAAAATTAGTCACTCAGAGAAAGACAAACATCATACTTGACTTCACTCAGATGAGGACTTTAAGATACAAAACAGATGAACATAAGGGGAAGGAAGCAAAAATAATATAAAAACAGGGAGGAGGACAAAACATAAGAGACTTAAATATGGAGAACACACAGAGGGTTGCTGGAGGGATTGTGGGAGGGGAGATTGGCTAAATGGGTAAGGGAATTAAGGAATCTACACCTGAAATCATTGTTGCACTATATGCTAACTAACTTGGATTTTAAATAAATAAATAAATGCATAAATAAATAAATAAATAAGTGGGAAAAGAGAAAGGAACATGCCCCCTTTCTCCCCCATCAATGCAAAATGACAATATGATCAATACATTCTCACTTTAGTTAAGATTTTTTTTGTGACAGAGACCCTAGCTTACCAATTTCTTTCTCACTGTTGTCATTGAACATAGAACAGAAAAAAAAAAATCACTTGATTTTAATTCATATTCTTATTGACAGAGAATATGTGTTATCAGGGGATTCGTAATTGTTATTCTGAAGCTACATTAAACTGTAGTCCAAATTAGCATTTCATATAATTACTACAGGTTTTACTCATGGTACAATTCTTCAGCACCACTGTGGGCAAACCTCTGCAAGGAAGATGAGGACAAATGAGTCCTAATGGAGGGTAAACACTTCACCTAAAACAAGGAAACTCATGCCAATGTCCTACCTTCTAGCGTTGGGAACCATTAGTTCAGGAGAGAATCCAAGTGTCTCATTGTTAATGGGGCACAAGTCCTGTGATCTTGGACATGGG
>PISW01015607.1:0-16197 GCA_004023785.1 Mungos mungo
CCCTATCAAATCTTACACAGTGCTGCCCTATCCATAGAGACTTCGCATTGATGAGACCCAGTACTCTGTCCTCAGAAATATACTGGGAGCCTGAGTGTTTATGTTGGACTCACAGGGGAGTCTTTGGCCACTTCCTGAAGACCTAATTGATGCTGGGCCCCATTAAGGCCTATGTGCCAGAAACTTTGGGGTTGGGACATAACAGATGATAGTGCAAGAAACTATAATGGAGATTCCAATGGGAAGGCAAAGCTGAGAATGACACTTTCAACTTGGCTTGTCAAAATTTCATGTATACACAAATCACTTGGGGTTCTCCTTAAAAAGAGAGTCTGGGGCCCACACTCAGATATCATGACTTCCCTAAGTTTGGATGAAGGTCATTAATTGGTATTTTTAACAAGTATTGAGGTTGCTGTCCCTAGATTTCATCTCCAGTAGCACTAAGGTAGAGAAAGCAGAAGAGCACACCTGAGTCCCTTATAATCACCCATCTTATCTCAACACAACTACTGCTATTGCCAGTGGAAATTACTAACAGCTTTTGAGATGTTATTCTCTGCAAATCCCCTGCAAGTTGGAAAGGGACTAGATAAGGCAGTGGCATCTGAGCAAGGCTCTTTGGGGTACACATGTGTACTCTTCCATCAAAGAGATGTTTATTGAGTATCTACCACATGCTCCAAGTGTATGAGGATGCACTGTGTCCAGGCAATCTTACATTGTGCACGTTAATCTTTCCCAAGCCCGGGGAATTGGATACACTATGTTCATTTTTGCAGGAAGATTTGATTCCTGGTGAGCCTCTGGAGCAGAGAGTGATTCTCTTCTTTTGAATTATCAGTACTCTTGAAAACAATGTTGGATGTCATGGCACAAATATAGAGAGCAGATGGGAGACAGAAAGAAAGGGTGGAGTAGAGCTTCTGAGGGAAATTGGATGAGTATCATTTGCATTTATATATTTGGTGAATTTCCATGTGTTGAAAATCAAGGGACACCCCAGAAATGGAAGGTGGATGCTATGTGTTCCCTTGGAAAAACTGTTTGAACCAGAAAGATGAAATGGACTCACCAAATGGTAAGTGCTTTGCAATCCTTTCTCTGAATCTAGCCTCAGGAAAGTGCAACTATCAGTAGACTATCCAGGAAGTTGAGCTCCTAGGAACTCTGTTCTATGATCTGTTCTGCTAGGAACTCTGTTCTCTGAGCTGTTCTGAGAAGGGAGGATCAAGGACTGGCAGCGGAAATTAATTTTGTGGTGAACACGTCATTTATGACAGATTCTCTGTCATGATGACAGAGACAATTTATGACCATGCTCTTTCAGTCTCCACAGGTACCATGGAGACAGAAGGACTATTTAAGTTGTAAATTCTGGGACAGCTTAGCTGTGCCCACAATGTTAGCCCCAAAGTATGAAACTGGAATTTGTGAACGTCATAGGGTCTGCTGCAGTAGTGGGACTGATGGGAGCTTGAGCGTTTATATTACACAGAGTGATCCTGGATGGCCGGTCCCTGCTCCCCATCTGCTCAGGGTCACCTGCATTGTGGGAGGTGACAATCTTGATGGGTTTGCGTGTATTCTCTTTGGGCACATGTGTGAAGTTTGATAATACCAAAGGGAGAAATGAGAGAAGGTATAAAAACTCGGTGGGATAACATTGGTGCAAGGAAGGATTGGTCTGTCCATAGTCTCTATCCCTTCTCGTTTGAAATGTAAACTCAGGTGTGTGGGCTTGGTTGAGATGGGATTCAAGACTGGTCCTCTGGAGATCTGGGCAGGTGAAGTGAGAAGCACATGACTGCAGGTTTTGGCCACAGAAGGCCAATGTGGGCCACACGTCCTCTCTGAAGATGTGCAGCACGTGGCCAGAAATTCTACCTGTGCAGGCATTGTGGGAAGCCACTACCAAGAATGGAATCTGGGAAAGTGAGGGCCAACTCACATCAGTGTCTTATGTGCATGAGCAAATGTGGGCTGATAGAGGCAGGGAAAAGTTTCCTACTGAGTTTTATGCCCATGTAAGGAGTGGGCAAAGTGTTTAGGCCATGTGAGAAAGGTGCTCAAAATGAAAGGTGCTACTGTATAATGTAAAAAGGTGAACTGATATATGTTCAAATGTTCAAGAGTTCACCTGACGAATTTTTGGTTCTTCAAATGGTTAAGCATTTTCCTTCCATAGAGATGGCAGTAAGTTTTTTATAGAGATGATGTGGAAGAAAAGGAAGGACAGAGGTCAACTGGATAAACCTTCCGCAGTGGTGCTTACTTTAGGGATGCAATTTTAAGCAAAGAAAAACTGCCTCAGACTTAATATCTGAAACCTTACAGAAGGGTATTATGGCTGAAAGGACAAATAACTTCTTTGGAGATTAAAATACCAGATAGGAATGTATATCAAAAGCATAGGAGAAAAAAAATGCAGTGTATAATAGCAAAAGGTTAGAAAACAGGTTACTGTAAATTAGCCTGTACATGTTGGTTTGACAAACTATAGGCTCCTGGTTACAGGAAAGAACCATGATTTTCATCAAAATAGTGTTCTCCCACACACATCGAAATCTGAAAACAAGAAGTCCTTCTCAAATCGTCATTAGGCATCCCCCCACATTACAGAAATAGGTTTTTGAATATCAACTTGTCATTTAGAGAACCCTTAAAATACAGATGTTCATAAAACTTACACAAGCTCTAATTGAGGAACCTACAGATACACCAACATTTATGGGAAAAGGTGTTGGTTTGGAAAGTGGAAAGTACTACATGAGTTACAGAAACACCCTATTCCTGTCCTTCTAAAACCAATCTGGAGGAAAAACCTTACTGTGTTCTTCTAAACACCATATAGCTAAGAAAACTCCACAAATAACCCCATATTTCATAATGACCTTTGCTGTGTCCTATTAGAGACCTTGGCTTAGTCTATTTGCCTGATATAAGCATAGCTACCTGGCTTTCCTTTGGTATCTGTTTGCATGGAATATCTTTTTCCACATCAGCACTTTCCGTCTGATTGTGTTCCTAAAGCTGAAGTGAGTCTTTCTCTCTTATTTTTAATGTTTTTTTATTACTCTATTTTTGAGAGAGAGAGACAGAGACAGCATGAGGAGGAGAGGAACAGAGAGAAAGGGAGACACAGAATCCAAAGACAGGCTCCAGGCTCTGAGCTAACTGTCAGCACAGAGTCTGACGCAGGGCTTGAACCCACAAACTGTGAGATCATGACCTGAGCCAAAGTCAGATGGTTAACCGACCGAGCCACCCAGGCGCCCTTGAAGTAAGTTTCTTGAAGGCACCTTATAGGTGTGTCTTGCCATTTCTTTCCATTCAACTGATCTATATCTCTTGATTGAAGAATTTGATCCATTTAGAGGTATTTTATTTACTTATTTATTTTAAATTCAAGTTAGGTAACATAAAGTGTAGTATTGGTTTCAGGAGTAGTACCCACAGATTCATATGACACCCAGTGCTCATCTCCAGAAATGCCTTCTCCAATGCCCATCACTCATTTAACTCATCACTCCATCCACCTCTGCTCCAGCGACCCTCAGTTTCCATATTTAAGAGTCTCTTGTAGTTTGTCTCCTTGTCTGTTTTTATCCAGTTTTGCCTTTCCTTCCCCTGTTTCATCTGTTGTGTTTCTCAAATTCTACATAATGAATGAAATCATATGATATCTGTCTTTCTCTGACTGACTCACTTCACTTAGCAAAATACCCTCCAGTTCCATCCAGTTCCTTACACATCGTCGCAAGATTTCTTTCTTTTTATTGCGAGTAATAGTCCAGTGTGTGTGTGTGTGTTTGTGTGTGTGTATACACAATATATATTGTCATATATATGACCTCATATATATGACATCTCGTTTATTCATTAGTTGATAGACATTTGAGCTCTTGCAATAATTTGGCTATTGTTGATAGCACTGCTGTAAATATTGGGGTGAATGCACTCCTTTAAATCAGCATTTTTGTATACTTTGGATAAGTAAATTGTAGTGGTAATTCTGCATTATAGGGTAGTTCTATTTTCAAATTTTTGAGGAATCTACATACCGTTTTCCAAAGCGTTTGCACCAGTTTGCATTCCCCTCAACAGTGCAAAAGAGTTCGCCTTTCTCTACATCCTTGCCAAAATCTGTTGTTTCTTGAATTGTGAATTTTAGCCATTCCTTTTCTTTTTGTCTTTAAGTTTATGTATATGGAGAGAGAGAGAGAGAGAAGAGACAGCATGAGGGAGGGAAGGATGGACAGGAGGGAGAAAGAGACCATCCCAAGCGGATTCCACACTGTAGAGCAGAGCCTGACATGGGGCTTGAACCCATGAACTGTGAGATCATAACCTGAGCTGAAAGGAAGACTTAGAAGCTCAACAGACTGAGCCACCCAGGTGCCTGTAATTTATCCATTCTGACATATGTGAGATGAAATCTCATTGTGGTTTTGATTTGTATTTTCCTGATGATGAGTGATGTTGAGTGCATTTTCAGGGGTCTGTTAGCCATCTGGGTGTCTTCTTAGGAAAAGTGTGTTTTCATTTCTTGTGCCCACTTCTTCACTGGATTATTTGGTTTTTCAGTGTTCGTTTTGGTAACCTCTTTCTAGATTTGGATACTAACCCTTATCTGATATGTCAATTGCAAATATCCTCTGCATTCCATCTTTTGCATTTGAGTATTGTTGATTATTTCCTTCTCCTTCCCTGTGCAGGATTTTTTTTTTTTTGTATGATGTGCCAATAGCTCATTTTCATTTTTATTCCCCTTGCCTGGAAACATGTCAAGTAAGATTTGGCTCTGGCCTAGGTCAGAGAGGTTTCCTGAATATTTCTCCTATAAGATTTTGGTGATTTCCTGTCTCATATTTAGGTCTTCTATTCATTTTGAATTTGTTGTTGTGTATGGTATAAAAATCTTGTCCAGGTTCATTCTTCTGCATGTCATTGTCCAGTTCCCCCAGCAGCATTCGGTGAAGAGTTTGTCTTTTTTCCATTGGATACTCTTTCCTGTTCTGTCTAAGATGATTTGGCCATATATTTGTGGGTCTGTTTCTGCATTCTCTCTTCTATTCCATGAATCTATGTGTCTGTTTTTGTGCCGGTACCATAGTGTCTTGAAGATTACAGCTTTGTAATACATACTAAAGTCCAGAATTGTGATGCCTATCCCCATGGTTTCCTTTTAGCACATCATTTTGACTATTCAAGTCTTTTGTGGTTCCATACAAATTTTAGGATTGTTCTAGCTCTTTGAATAATGTTTGTGTTCTTTTGCACTTTCATTTTTTAAATTTTTTATGGTTTTTATTTATTTTTGAGAGACAGAGACAGTGCAAGCACGGAAGGTCAGAGAGAGTGGGAGATACAGAATCTGAAGTAAGCTCCAGGCTCTGAGCTAGCTGTCAGCACAGAGCCCGACACTGAGCTCAAAGCCACGGACCGTGAGATCATGACCTGAGCCGAAGCTGGCTACTCAACATACTGAGCCACCCAGGCACCCATTGCTTGTGTTCTTTTGATGGAGATGGCATTAAATGTGTAGATTGCATTGGGCAGTATTGACATTTTAACAATATTTGTTCTTCTAATCCATGTGCATGAAATGTTTTTCCATTTCTTTTTATCCCTTGAATTCCTTTCATAAGCATTATCTAGTTTCTGCATACAGATTTTTTACATCTTTGGTTAGGTTTATTCCTAGGTATTTTTGTGCTTTGGGTGTAATTATAAATAAGATCAACTCCTTGATATTTCTCCTGCTTGATTATAAATGTGTAGAAATGGAACTGATTTCGGTACACTGATTTTCCATCCAGTGACCATGTTCTGGCCCCCTAGGCATTCCACTGGGCAGTCTTCAGAGAAGATCCCCACAGATTTACCCAAATATGTTTTGGTTTCAAGGCCTCAATCTGGACTTACCCAGGAACTCCTAAACTCTGCACCCATGGTTCCTAATAAAGGATTGGGCCCCAGGTCATGATGGTAGGGTTATTTTGATGTTTCAACCAAGTGAATGCACACACATGACAGTGCAGGGTGTGTAATAAATACTCCATAGGTAGCAGAAAAATATTCCAATAAGAGGCAAGGCACGAGAGAGGAAAAATTACAGGAAGAAGAATTGCATGAATTCTGCATGGGGAGAAAGGACACCTGTTTCCAGTTCGCACAACTGACTCTCTGAATAATGAAACGTAAACCTCACTTGTTTCATTTGTTAAGTATCTCCAGTTCCTCTCAATCTCCCACATTTCTTTTCCAGTTACATATGCCTTTCAGACAGCTCTTTGTGTTATGATTAGAGTGTCCTGACTGACCTCTTAACTGAGAATAGAGGGATTCAAGACAATGGACCACGGTCCTAATTCAAACATTTAGCACTGACAGGGATTGAATGTAGATGAAAAATGATGATGGACTTCTCTTTAGAGAGAAATGTAAGACTTTTGAAAAGCACATGTAGAGAAATAGTTTGAAATGTGAGGAGGCGATTGGAGAGAGCCTGTGGTCAGTCCAAAGGTTGAGGCAGCTCCTGATGGTGTTATCTGAAAAAAATGTAACAGAGTTGGGGACTTGACCAATATGGTGAGTTCCAGGGACCAGGGAACTGGTAATTTTCTTCATAATTTATTGATTTCCTGCATATCCCTTCCTAGCAGATGCTGCTGGATGACAGAGATTACTAATTTTGCTCAGGAAGTTTTGGATGCTGTTAGCTCTTTGGACATCACTTCACAATGTCATGTGGAGGAGTCGATTTGGGAACTGAAGGATCCTGCTGGATGCTATAATAGGCAGGGTCAGCAAGGCATGTGCTGTAGTTCCACAAAGTGCTAGTATACCAGGTGTCTAAACCCAATGTAAGTTGGGTCCACTGTACAGGGATGATCTTCCAGGGATGCTGACTCATAGCTGGCAGGCACTTCCTTCATTGCCACTTAGCCTGTGATTAGGGTAGTCATGAGCTCAAGGCCCTCTGTTACCTGCCCACCCCCTTACCCCTCATAGTGGGGACACATGTCAGCAGGCAGGGGCAGGGAGCACTTCTATTTCAAACAGTCCACCCAATTTTTAGGCCAAAACTTCCCATGGTCTTTCATAGCTCTTACTGTACTTACACCCATTTTTTTTGGTGTGTGTGTGTGTGTGTGTGTGTGTGTGTCAGTGTGTGTGTAAATAGGATTTTTACCTGTTGTGAAAACCTGTCCCATCAAGTTGGGTAGCAGGTTACTAATATGTAACATGAACACAATGGAAATATAATAATGTTTTATTTTGTAGCTCTTATTTATGTTCAGCTATCCCAAGAAAAGCATAATATTTCTAGAAAATAAGATACATATTTTCTATTCTGAACACAAGGAATAAGAAGAAAGCCCATGTCTGATAAAATGACTGAGACATCTGGGGGGGGGCCTCTTTTCCCTCTTTTTTGCTGTGGCATTATCCATATGCAGGTATTGTGCTCATCTTTTTTTTTTTTTTATGACCCCAATAAGGTGATCCTGCCACTGGGCATCAAACCCTGTTTCATAAACTTTTTAAAAAATCTTTGTCATTGTGAGAGAGACACAGAATGTGAGCGGAGGAGGATTGGAGACAGAGGGAGACACAGACTCTGAAGCAGGCTCCAGGCCCTGAACTGTCAACACAGAGCCCTATGTGGGGCTCGAATCCACGAACTTGGAGATCACGACTTGAGCCAAAGTCAGCCGCTTAACCAACTGAGCCACCCAGGCGCCCCTCAAACCCTGTTTCATGATGAAGAAGGAGTAAAGTAAAATCTGAAAGTACCTCGTGATTTTGAAAGGAAGTTATTTCCTTTGCATTCAGGACAGTCGTCCTCAACACACAAGTCTCCTCCATCTCACGGACCAGTGATGTGTCACGTGGCACTCTAAGCAACTCCCTCAGTGTTGACGCTCACTTCTTTTGTGAGAAGCTCAAGTGGACATCCAGGAATATCATTAAAAATGACCATTTTTACCAACACTGTATCACAGTATCTGACACAGTGACTATCGCCCTCATCACTGCAATAAGGTGTTACAAAAGGAATCTCAAATTTAGATGATGCCTAATCCAGATCAAAAAGAATCATTATGTATGCAAATAGATCACTTAATATAAGGTAGGCTTGTACAGATGCTCAACACTGCGCATAGGTGGTTTAGGATACTATGGGAAAATCATTGGGGCGAATTAATGTTCCTTTATTTTCAAGGTTATTTTAGCTGGCATAAGAATCAAATTGACAGTGACAGAATACAGGAGAAAAAAAATCCAAAAGAAATAAAGACATGCACCCCAAAACCAAATTATGAAATTGAGACCTCTAAAAAAGATCAATGCAGATAGTTCTTCTGCTTTGTAGAGAAAGAGACATTACATCTGTGAGTATTTCACAACAGAGAACTTCTGTTGGGACTTCAATTACTATGAAATTCTAGATGGAATTTGGTGTGTGGTTGGTAGCAAACTAGTGAACAGTAACAAGGTTTGTTCTTGAAGACTGCTCAGCTCTAAATTCCCTGTCTGTGGTGGGAAGACTCTCTTTAACTCTCTGTGCAGGATAGGGGTCTTTTACATGGAAGATTGATCTCCTGCTTTTGGAGGACAGCTGGAGGGCAGAGTGTTCCTTACACATTGGCTGTTTCTTCAGTAGCTTTTCCTTCAAAATAATAAACATGGCAAAGGGGCACATTTTAGAGCAGCCCGTTTCAGTCCCCTGCACACAGTCAAGAATGGACCTGGCAAAACACCATAGGGTAGAGAATTCAGAAGCCTAAAGCCCTCTCCCTGCAGAGCACCACTCAGATGCCCCTTCTTCAGAAGACTTTCCAGGTCTGGCCCCACTCTGGACTGCCCCTCAGTAAACAGATTGAAGGAACTGAAAATTTGGTTTGGCTGTTTATTTCCAGTCTCAATGGTAGGTGCTCACTTTTACTGAACCCCAAAAGCAGGTATATGGGAACAGAGACCTGCATGTTTTGGTGCCAATATTTCACACGTTCTCATTAAAGTCAGGGCTTCTTGTGCATATGCATTCAGCACCTTGTTTTCCATTTAAAAACATCCAACTGTCGCTGAAGATTAAAACAGTAAATATCCATACACGTTGTAAAATTATAACCCACAATTGATTTCAGTCTTGGAGGCTGATGAACCAAAAGATACCACCAACGAAAACATAGGAAAAGAACCGGTTTTACTTGCAAGAGAAGAACACCAGGTAATTTCCCCAAACTATCTACCCACACAACGAAGTCAGTTAGATTTACACTGAGCACACATGCATATTTGTCAAGGGATGTGGCAAAGGACATTTTATTTTCAAATCAGCCAAAAGTCATCTTAAATGGAAAGTCCAGGTCCTAGTTGATTGAAGTCACCGGACCAGGAAGGATAGGCATCATCAGGTCTCTGCCACCCTTAGTCAATTATTTGGGTGCTCATAGTAAGTGTTCAATTCCCACAAAATCCACAAGAGAATGTGTGTCAAATCAGTCTCTACTCTGGTTTTAGCAGTGGGAGACTATTTTTTTGCTGCTTGGTAACTACTAATTAATAGGCATCTGGGTGGCTCAGTCCTTTAAATGTTTGACTTCGGCTCAGATCATGATCTCAAGGTTTGTGAGTTTGTGCCCACAGGGGGCTCTCTGCTGTCAATGCAGAACCCACTTTGGATGCTCTGCCCTCCTTTTCTTCCATCCCCACTCATATTCTGTCAAAAATAAATACATTTAATAAATCATGAACTACTGATCTCTGTCATTCTGCAATTTTACTATATCCCAGGAAGTTCTCAAAACAGGTGCTAGGATAAGTAGCAGGCATCATTCATAAGTGGTTCACGTGACTTCTCTTATGTTTAGAAATCTAGTCTTCTCTCCCCTATTCCAAGGACCCCTAAGCTTATCTGCCTACAAAATTATTACCTAAATCAAACTCATGAAGAAATGTCTCACCCAACACAGTTAAGATTAGTGTGTGTGTGTGGGGAGCATGCTTGAGATGCTTTCTTCCAGCAAATTTCAAGCGTAGAAAACAGTGACTGTGCTGTACAATAGAAATCCCATATTTATTCATCCTACATAAGTGAACTTGTTACATTTAAAATTCTAAATAAGTACTGCTGGGTATTTTACCACCAAAAGATGGGCTCATTCTGGAAAAACAGGATTTGGAATTGGTGTCAAACCAGTTAGGCAAAACCGTAGCTGAGTCCAGGGAATAAAGAAGAAGGCCTGCTTTTCTGGAGACAAGGGATAAGTTGAGAAGTTGCTTATAAATTAAAGTTATTTGTAATAAAATGGTAGCTTGAAGGAATGTGGGTTTTCAGGGGATGAGCTGTTGCCTGGGAAAGATATGGAAACTTCTTTTCCTCTGGCGGGAATAGGAGAGTATAACCTGCCTCCACTGTCGAGTTTGTGGAACATGAAGACTTTCCCTTCCTGGTGGATCTGCCATTGACTATGAGTGACAGGCCTGAGAGATCCCCCTGCTGACACCTCGAGATGCCATTATCCTCTCAACATTTCCATCACCCTCAGTTGCTGGCAATATTCTAATCCACACTTCGATGACTGTCACTTACTTTAATGTTTTTTCAAGGTTTATTTATTTTCAAAAGAGAGAAAGCATGGGTGGGAGAGGAGCAGAGAGGCCAGAGCAGGAGTCCCAAGCAGGATTCATTGGCGGTGGGAGCCCAATACAGGGCTCGAATTCATGAATCACAAGGTCATGACCTGAACCAAAGTTGACACTTAGCCAAATGAGACACCCAGGTGCCCCGATTTTGACTTGTTTTAGATTCCATGTGATTTCATAGACGATTTTTTTTTCCTGTGTGATTCTTATTTCATGCAACAAAATCTCCTCCAGTTTGTATGAGCCACACCCAGGCTCTTCTCTGATGGACCACTTTAGCAGAAAGATTATTTAGAGTTAATAATCATCAAACTTAAGCAGATTCAGGAAAAATGTTTACTTTTCACCTCCCTCTCTAAACAATCCTTATAAATATATATATACCTGCACATATAATAAAAAACAAGTAGATAATTATAATTTAAAAAATTAGTATAAAGTTTTTAACTGGGTATTTTTCAGGTTGTCAAGTCTTTCAGATAATTCACAAATTAAAAACGAAAGGCATAATAAGACACATTTTCCTGACACTTCAATATTAAAATTTGCACCCCAAATATGAGAAGTACTTGCTAGCTCTTTATAATCTTAGGGAATTATAAAAGTAATATAACACATCATTTCATTTGCAAGGATTCAAATTTCATCATTAAGTTTTCTTCTATTTCAATTGCTTGGCTGTTTTTTCAAAAATATTTTTAAGTGCATACAGATGAAGTGTTTTATTCATTCAGTGTTCCATGGCACTTCAACTCCTGAACAGCCTCATAGGAAGGATTTTTCCTAATTTTAAAAAAATGAGTTATATAGTTTTGTCTAAGTTCTGAAAATACTGTTTTATACCCATAAACATAGAACCTGGTCTTTGCCCTTTTATTAGTAACATTATGACTTTCCAATGCCCAACACCTTTAAAAATACACTTGGGTTTACAAAAGATCAGATGGCCTTTGCCCATCGACATGGTTTTCCACAACCAGGTCAACCGCATCCCCATGGGGTACTGTGGTGGCAAATTCTGGGCCAGCCACCAGATTCATACAATGAAGGTTAATTAATAAATCAGGCTTGCTAAGCCTGATTCTTAGTACTAAGAACATGAACCATATGTTTATGATATATGAATAATGAAAAAACATTAATTATCGCTATTGATTATTACCTAGAATTTTAATGTTGATACAAGTAAATGAATACTCAAAACATAGTTTCACCATGTCCAATGGTAGATAGGACTCAACAGTTTTTGAGAGATGGAATTTTGTGATTTATATATAACAGGAAAACACCTAAAATTATTGTTAAATGATTAAGAATAATAATTTCATATACTATAAGTAACACGCATGTATATATGTGAAAATATATACCATACATACAAGTTTAGACTGGAAGCTGCCATTTACTATTGAAATTTTGAGGATTTTATTCACATCAATTTATTGGGAAGTTTATATTCTTGTTTAGTAGAGTTATGATAGTGTCATGGTTAATTTTATGTGTCAATTCAACAGGGCCCAAGGGTGCTAAGATATTTGGTCAAACATTATTGTGGGTGTTTTGTGAGGGTGGTTTTGAATAAGGTTAACACTTAGACTGAGTAAAGACTGGTAGACTAAAGCAGCTTGCCCTCCTCAGTGAGGGTGGGCCTCATCCAATCAGTTGATGGCCAAGTCCTCCCTTAGGGAGGAGGAAATTCTTCCTGGTGATCTTCAGACTGGGACATTGACTTTTTCCTCCCTTCAGATTCAAACTGAAATGCTGACCCTTCCAAGGTCTCGAAGCTGCCACCTTCATACTAGAACTATGGCATTTAGCTCATGCCTCCCAGACTAGAGCAGACCCATCAGTTCTTTTGGATCTCTAGCTGGCTCTGAGACCTACTGGCTCTGTGACTATGTGAGCGTATTCCTTATAATTAACGGTGCTGGAGTTCAGCTCCAGCAGGGCCAGGGTTCCCTGAAGGATGGATGGTGTTGGTGAAAAGGACAGATGAGAGAAACACAAGATTCTTTCTGATCAACAGGCAGGCATCTCCGCACTGACTGAGACTCAGCTTTATTTATGGTCAAATGTACAAGGTATAGCACAGACGTGGCATTTGCCTTAGACAATGATTTCTGATGATAAAATTCTTTGATAGGTAACAATTTACCAGAACATGGATTTGTAGAAGACTCATGCATAATCTTTATCAATAGTGATTGATGTAAGGGATCTAGATGCTAATCACATGTGCAGGAAGGTATCCTCAGCATTCAAATAGAAGACAATGTTTCTAGCATAGCAAAGGCAAAAGTTATTTCTTTGTGAGCAGGGGTCAATAGCCTGTTTACTTGAGAAGCATAAGAAAAACAGGATTCTCAAGAAATGCAATGGTTGCTTCCATAATCACAAAAGAAGAAGTTCCTATAATAAGTTCCTCCACAAGATGCAATCAGCATGTATTAGGGCCAGAATAAGGGGATATGTCACTCCATATCCAACCAACAAGGGGCCTTGGGGGGCGGGGGGAGTGGAGCTCAGACAAAAACAACTGAGTGGGTCATCATCTGATGAAAGGAGACCTTGCAAATCTGCCTTAACCTCACAAAAAAAAGTATTCTCAACTTGTGAGTCAGAATGGCTCTCGACAACAAATCCATTTAATATTTTGAGGCATAAGAGCATACACATCGAGTTTAAATTTGTATTATTCATTATCATTAGTATTTTTATATATTTCTGAATAGAGACTGATGTACTACTTCCCAGTGTGAAATCGGTGACATTCATTGACATTTGATGTTCAATTATATTTTCTAAATATGTCTTAAAAGTTACCTTCTTTCATGCACTGTCTGGTGTACATTTGATATGAAAGCTGTGCCTCATTCATGATGTCATGATGTAGGATTTAAATCTCATGTGTTTTTTCAAGTATTGATGAAGGATCAAACTCCACATGTAAGCACTGCAATTTTCTCTTCTCCTTCTCTCTTTCTATGCTGTAATATAGCTATGGAATTGAGCAAGTTGTGAGTTCCAGCTATAGGTGGGACACATTCTTTACTTTGTAATGTTTTTCCTCAGTATAAAGTCTTGATCCTGCTAGGGTTGAGCAGTCATACAGATTTAACTACATTCTTTACATTTTACGTTTATTCTCCAGTATGAATTCTGTGATGTAGAATGAAGCTTCAGCTCTAATTAACATGCTCTCCAAATTCTGTATATTTGCAACATCTTCCCTAGTATTCCTTCTCTGATCAGGAGTCAGGGTGTAGCAGTTCTTAGAAGTCTTGACACATGCTGTCCTATTCAGTGGTTATTCTCCAGTATCAAGTTTCCAATGTGAAGCAAGGGGTGAACAGTCCACAAAACCTTTCTCACAGTCTTCAAATTTGGAAGAGTTGCTCCAGGATGAATTGTGTGATACTGAGAAAAGGCTGAAAAGTGATTAAAGACCTTACTGCATTTTTTTTACATTGGGAAGGTTTTCATCTAGTATGAATTCTGTGACGTCAAGTAAAGTGTACAGTTCATGTAAAGACCTAGCCATATTCTAACATTTGTAGACTAGTGTGAATTCTGTGATGTTGAATAAGGTGAGTGTTGGATAAATGCCTTGGCACATTACTCACGCTGCTAACATTTCTCTTCAGAATGGATTCTTTTATGTCCAATAAAGTGTGCGTGCTTGGTAAAGGTCTTGCCACACTTGTTACGTTGGTAGGGTTTCTCTCTAGTATAGATTTGGTGATGTTTGGTAAGGGTTGAGTGATGAGTAAAGGATTTGCCTCATTCTTTACATTGGTAAGGTTTCTCTCCAGTATGGATTTGGTGATGTCCCTTAAGGTGTGCATACTGGGTAAAGGCCTTGCCACATTCGTTACATTGGTAGGGTTTCTCTCCCGTATGGATTTGGTGATGTTTGGTAAGGCTTGAGTGATGAGTAAAGGATTTGCCTCATTCTTTACATTGGTAAGGTTTCTCTCCAGTATGGATTTGGTGATGTCCCTTAAGTTGTGTGTAGTGGGTAAAGGCCTTGCCACATTCATTACATTGGTAGGGTTTCTCTCCAGTATGGATTTGGTGATGTTTGGTAAGGTTTGAGCGGTGAGTAAAGGATTTGCCGCATTCTTTACATTGGTAAAGTCTCTCTGCAGTATGGATTTGGTGATGTCCCTTAAGGTGTGCGTACTGGGTAAAGGCCTTGCCACATTCGTTACATTGGTAGGGTTTCTCTCCAGTATGGATTCTGTGATGGCTACTAAGGTGTGAGGGATTGTTAAAGGCCTTGCCACATTCGTTACATTGGTAGGGTTTTTCTCTAGTATGGATTTGGTGATGTTTGGTAAGGTTTGAGCATTGAGTAAAGGCTTTGCCACATTCTTTACATTGGTAGGGTTTCTGTCCAGTATGGATGTTGTGATGTTTGTTAAGGTCTGACTGGCGAGTAAAGGACTTGCCACATTCGTTACATTGGTAAGGTTTCTCTCCAGTATGGATTTGGTGATGTCCCTTAAGGTGTGCATACTGGGTAAAGGCCTTGCCACATTCGTTACATTGGTAGGGTTTCTCTCCAGTATGGATTCTGTGATGGCTACTAAGGTGTGAGGGATTGTTAAAGGCCTTGCCACATTCATTACATTGGTAGGGATTCTCTCTAGTATGGATTTGGTGATGTTTGGTAAGGTTTGAGCGGTGAGTAAAGGATTTGCCACATTCTTTACATTGGTAGGGTATCTCTCCAGTATGGATTTTGTGATGAATCTTAAGGTTTGACTGGCGAGTAAAGGACTTACCACATTCGTTACATTGGTAAGGTTTCTCTCCAGTATGGATTCTGTGATGGCTACTAAGGTATGAGGGATTGTTAAAGGCCTTGCCACATTTGTTACATTGGTAGGGTTTCTCTCCAGTATGGATTCTGTGATGAATGTTAAGGCTTGACTGGCGAGTAAAGGACTTGCCACATTCATTACATTGGTAAGGTTTCTCTCCAGTATGGATTTGGTGATGTCCCTTAAGTTGTGTGTACTGGGTAAAGGCCTTGCCACATTCAATACATTGGTAGGGTTTCTCTCCAGTATGGATTCTGTGATGAATGTTAAGGCTTGACTGGCGAGTAAAGGACTTGCCACATTCGTTACATTGGTAAAGTTTCTCTCCAGTGTGGATTTGGTGATGTCCCTTAAGTTGTGTGTAGTGGGTAAAGGCCTCGCCACATTCGATACATTGGTAGTGTTTCTCTCCAGTATGGATTCTGTGATGGCTACTAAGGTGTGAGGGATTGTTAAAGGCCTTGCCACATTCGTTACATTGGTAGGGTTTCTCTCCATTATGGATTCTGTGATGGCTACTAAGGTGTGAGGGATTGTTAAAGGCCTTGCCACATTCGTTACATTGGTAGGGTTTCTCTCCAGTATGGATTTGGTGATGTCTACTAAGGTGTGAGGGATAGTTAAAAGCCTTGCCACAATCCGTACATTGGTAGGGTTTCTCTCCAGTATGGATTCTGTGATGGCTACTAAGGTGTGAGGGATTGTTAAAGGC
>PISW01015608.1:0-16185 GCA_004023785.1 Mungos mungo
GCAGAGGATGGAAAAAGCCAGTTTGGGGGGGGGGGCACTTACTGTTCACGTTATTCCAGGTGGTATTGGTCTTTTTCACCACCTCCATTGGTTGTAAAACGAGTGCTCTGTGATGCTCGAGGCTTTTTAGCAATTCCTCACAGTGAAGTGGGATCCCACAGCTTCCCTCCACCAGGTACCTGCAGCGGGAACAAAGGCGGCCTGTTTATACCAACGAACCATCTTTTTGAAAGGAAAATTATTTGACTCATCTCAACCATTTGGAAATAATATTATTCTCTTTTATTTCTATTTGTTTTCCTTTTCTACAGTTGCTTTTTTTTTCTTTTTTTTTAGTGTTTATTTTTGAGAGAGACGCAGAACGTGAGTGGGGGAGTAGCAGAGAGAGAGGAGACACAGAATTTGGAGCAGGCTCCAGGCTCTGAACTGTCAGCACAGAACCCGATGTGGGGGTTGAACCTACAAACTGGGAGATCATGACCGGAGCCAAAGTCAGACGTTTAACCAACTAAGCCCCCCAGGCACCCCAAGGGTTGCTTTTTTCTTTCTTTCCTTTTTCCTTCTTTCTTTCTTTTTTAATTTTGAAGAGAGAGACTGAGAGCAGGGGCAGAGGGAGAGAGAATCCTAAGCAGGCTCAGTGCAGAATCCATCATGGGGCTTGATCCCACAACTCTGGAATCATGACCTGAGACAAAATGAAGACTTGGACATTTAACCAACTGAGCCACTCAGGTGTCCCTCATTTTTTAAAATTACATAAAACATTTACATTTTTTCAAAGCCGAAACTATATAATCAGGTACATCCTCAGTCTTACCTCCCTTGCTGACCTTATAAATAACCATATCAGTTAGTTTCTGATTTATCCTTTCAATGTTTCTTTTTATTTCTTTTTTAATTAAAAAATTTTTTTGAACGTTTATTTTTGACAGAGCACAAAGAGTGGGGGTGCAGAGAGAGAGGGAGACACAGAATCCAAAGCAGGCTCCAGGCTCTGAGCTGTCAGCACAGAACCTGACGTGGGACTCAAACCCACGAATCATGCGGTTATGACCTGAGCTAAAGCTGGACGCTCAACTGACTGAGTCACCCAGGTGCCCCGCAGTGTTTCTTTTGAAAAACATACACAGGGCAGGCACCTGGGTGGGTCAGTCTGTTAAGTGTCTGACTTTGGCTCAGGTCATGATCTCCTGGCTCGTGGGTTTAAGCCCCACATCGGGATCTCTGCCATCAGCGCAGAGCCCACTTCAGATCCTCTGTCTCCCTCTCTCTCTGCCTCTCCCCTGCTTGCTCTCTCTCAAAAATAAATAAAACATTAAAACAACAAATAAAACATTAAAAATAAAAATATAAACAAGTGCACACAGACATATTTTACTCGTTACCTAAAAGACAGCATGGTGAACCTATCTCACACTAGGCTGGGCCTTGTTTTCTCGCTCTAGAATGTATCCTCCTGAACCCTGTGTATCAGTAAATCTTTCTCACTCTTTCTCCTGCTATGTAGGAGTCCTCTGTGTGCATGCATCCTATTTCATCCTACCTACCCTCTTAGAGATGGACATTTGGACTGTTTTCAGCCTGACTAATACTAATAACATCTCCATAAAACGTTGTCCATGTGTCACTTTACATTTTTGTTAATATATCTTTGAGATAGAGTCCTAAAATTGAGGCTGCTAGATCAAAAGGTAAATGCGCGTGCATGTGGGCGCGAGCACACACACACACACACACACACACACACACACACACTAAACATACAAACACACATAGAGAAAAAGGAGACAGAGCAAGAGACAAAGGGAAAAACCATGCCAAATTCATGCTTGGAGTTATTTTAAATGAGACTTCGGCCAAGACTTCTTTCCTCCAGAAGCAAGGTGAACTCATTAGAAGGAATGGATGCAGGGGCACCTGGGTGGCTCAGTTGGTCGTGTCCGACTTCAGCTCCAGTCTTGATTTTGGAGTGGGTGGGTTTGACCCCGTGTTGGGCTCTGTGCTGGGCTCTGTGCTGTCAGCACGGTGCCTGGAGCCTGCTTTGGATTGTGTGTCCCTCTCTCTCTGCCCCTTCCCTGCTCGTGATCTCTCTCTCTCAGAAATAAATAAACATTAAAAAATTAAAAAAAAAAAAAGAAAGAATGGATGCAGATACCAAGATGGGTTGTAAACAGCTAAAGAAGGGGCGCTGTCCATGGTGTCTGGGTCCCAGTCCATGAGACACCCAGAAAGCAGGGTGAAGAACCAGCCTTCAACACCCGCCACAGAGAACATTCCAGACGACAGTACTGCCAGCTGACTGAGACCTTGCTTATTTACAGATTGTGTCTTAAACTTCACTAGTTTGGTGCTCGCCTCAGCAGCACATATACTAAGCTTTCCCAGTTTGCCTTTTGTGACACTTGCCCAAGGCACCACCCTCAGTCACCTCCAATCACACGGAGTATGCCTGTACCCAGCACGATGAAGAAGCAACACTGACGTCACTGAGCAAAGTTTGAGAAAGCGTAACGGGGGCCATAACAAGGAAAAGATGAACAGGGTCTATCCTACCAACCACGATGAATGGCTCCTTTGAACAGTGGGACCAGTAACCATACGGAAACAGGCACCTGCAGATACATCTTGCAGAAACTGATGAAGTCTGATCTGGGGAATGGACATGGATGTCAGACCTCAGGAGAGAAACAGATTACTCACATGTCCAGTTCTTTGGGATGCCCTTGACAATGAGGTCTCGGCAGACCTTGTTGAGGATGTCCTTAGGCTGCAGGGCTCCGAGGGTGATGTAGGTGGTGTTCCTGTTCTTCATTATGGTGCTGGCAGCTGGACAGGGTATGTCCATGAAGCGGGACAGGGACATGATGATGAAGATAGGAACAGTCCGGATAAGCCTCTCCATAAACGACCACAAGGCTGAATCAACAAACTGGGCCTCATCGATGATGAAAATAATCCTTTCCTCTTTCACGGTCTGCACAAGGTGGAGACACAGAATAATGCTGTGGGACTTAGGATTGTTATTCACGGGTATGGATATGCAAAATATATCCACTGAGATCTGTGGTGCTAAATTAAAGTCCTCTTTCCAATTCCTTTGTATTAATTTAGATTCCACTGACTTGGAAGTTGTGGCAATTGGGACAAAGCTGGCTGGAATGGATTTTCTTACTTAGTCAAAGCTTTGTGTAGAGATAATGTGGTGTAGGACAAATGGTGTTGTAGCCAAGTAAAATCACCCACTACATAAAAATGACTGATCTGTTTACCATAAGTCATTTTAACCTATCAACAAAGACAGTCTCCTGGGGATATCCAATTGATGTTTGTTCATCTGACATGTATTCAACACGTACTGACGGAGCACCTACTGGGCTCAGTGCTACACGCACAGTGCTGGAGGAAACGAATCTAGTTCATGCTGTTCTAGCTTGAAGTAGGGTCTGTGTTACCTTGAAATCGGATCACATGTCCCTTTCCTTGTGTAGGCTACCTTGCCCTAACTAATCTGAATGATTTATTCACTCGTTAAGCATTTATTGTGCATCTATTAGCGTCAGGTATTGTTCTGGGTGCTGGGGCTACAGGAGTAAACAAAACAAGAGCTTACATCTTAGTGTCAGCCCATTGCAGAGCAGGCCCTGTATTCCACTGTGTGAGCGGTCAGAATGGAGAAGACCTTCCTCACTCTCACTGCTCCACACCGCTCTTTGGCTCCCTTGGGGAAGAGACTGGATTAACTCATTCTTTCCCTCTACATTTTTACAAACAGACGCAGCAAAGGCTACTTTAAAATTTCAAATTTCATAGGACAATCTCATAAAGGGTTATAACCCATTTTATCACATATACATGATAAGTCTACAGCCCCGTTCTATTACGAGATATTTAGCCCTTCACTGACTTTGAGGACATTTTAACTAATGGGGAGGTTAGGATTACCTTTTTTCTTGTTTTTGACTGATGCCTTGAAAAATACAGGCAGATAGAAAAAAATGTGTATTCTCTATATGATGGGCTTGTCAGTGAATCATTTGTAAATTGAGGAGAGTAAAGGCATCTGGGAGGCTCAGTTGGTTAAATATCCAACTGCAGCTTAGGTCATGATCTCACAGTTTGTGGGTTCTAGCCCCGCATCAGACTCTGTGCTGACAGTTCGGATTCTGTGTCTCCCTCTCTGTGTCCCTCCCTGATTCATGCTCTTCTCTCTCTCTCAAAAATCAACATTAAAAAATTTTTTTAATTGAGAGTGTAAGAGTTACCTTAAGGTGGCGACTGAGAGGCCATTCTGCTGTGGGTCGGAGAAGAACTCTGTGCACCTACGACCCCCACCCCATCACCTGCAAACCTGGAATGTCCCGTGCCAGTTTGAAAGCAACCAATCATGAAGCTCCAGCTTCCCATCACCCTGACAGAGAAGGCAACCTATTCCATCTCGCCACATCCCTGAAATGCTCTTATTTGATAATCTGCCCTCCCAAGATCAAACCCAGAACCCCCTCACCCATAAAAACCCCACCCATCGCCTACCAGGCGGGACTTCCCTGACCCCCCACTCCGGGGGTCATGGAACCTTGCCCAGGAATTGCAGATCCCAATAAAGGCTTTCTTGGCTCCATAACTTGGTCTCTTTCTTTCTTCTCGTCTCTGCCTCCATCTATTAAATCTTACAGAGAGTAAAGCAGGAACTAAAAAAACATGAATTCTATAGGCCCTGGTTTCTTCATATTTAAAACGAGGAGCTTGAATTGGTTTGTCTCTAATATAACTAAAAGCCAACATTTACATTGTACTTACTATGTTCCAAGCACTGTGTGATGTTCTTTATATAAATTAACTCATTTACACCTCACAACATTCCCAAGAAAGTACTACTGAAGCTGTGTACTGAAAAACTTCAGTGAAGTAGCTTGCAAAGGCCACACAGAAAATAAGTGATCCAAGGTCTGTTGTCTTAGCGCTGAAAGCATAGTTAAGTGGTGGTTTCCAAACCAGACGGTATATCAGAAACAATGGAGAAGTTGTAAAACAAAAGCAAACAACTAAACAAAGTCCTAAGCCTACCCCAAGTCCCTTTGAATCTTTAGGCGTAGAATTAATAAATCCATGTTTTTTTAGTTTTTGTTTTTTCATTTTCTACAGAGATTTTATTTTATTTTTAATGTTTATTTTTGAGAGAGAGAGAGAGACAGAGCACAAGCAGGGGAGGGGCAGAGAGAGAGGGAGACACAGAATCTGAAGCAGGCTCTGGGCTCTGAGCTGACAGCATAGAGCCTGACATGGGGCTCAAACCCACGAGCCAAGAGATCATGACCTGAACCGAAGTCGGACGCTTAACTGACTGAGCCACCCAGGCGCCCCCAGAGATTTTATTTTAATTCAAGTATAATTAACAATGTTACATTAGTTTCAGGTGCACAATGTAATGATTTATCAGTTCTCTACAATTATTCTATACATCACTCAGTGCTCATCATGACAAGTGCACTCTTAATCCCCTTATCTATTTCACTCATCCCTCATCCGCATCCCCCTGGCAACCACTAGTTGTTCTCTGTATTGAAGAGTCTGTTTTTGTTTTTGTCTCTGTTGTTTGTAAGTCCATGTTTTTAAGACACTTTCTAGATACTTGTAATGCAAACAGTCCAAAATCTGACATTTTGAAGTCACTCATAATGCCTTGCTTATTTGCCCAAAGTGGAGGAAAAAGTTGTGTTATAAACTTCAGACAATGTCACAAGCTTATATTGATCATGTATAATGTACCAGGCGCTGTGCTGCTCATTAATAATATAAAAATGAATCAGGCTCCCTGCCCTACGAAACTCACAATCTCTTGAGAGGCAGAGAAATACACACAAGGAACAAATTGTAATACTATATGGGAAACATAATAAGAAATATGTTCAAAGTGTTACAGAAGCAGGGCGGAAGAAGAATTAGTCATGCCTCATGCTTTGGGGAGTTTTCACCAAAGAAGTGACCTTGAAGGATGAATACCATTTCTCTGGGTTAAAGAACAAACAAAACACCAAAACACTTTGGACTTTTATGTCATTAGCACTGGGAGTGCTTTAGGTAGGATAAAGCACGGTTGGTGCAATTCACATAGGCTCTGGCAGTGATGTGGAGGGTAACCCGGAGTGGAGAGGTGTGAGGCACAGAGCCTGGTTGGGAAGCCGTGGAAGTAGTCCAGAGAGACAGAACTTGGGGTGCCTGGGGGACTCGGTTGGTTAAGCGTCCAGCTTCGGCTCAGGTCATGATCTCACGGTTCATGGGTTTGAGCCCTGCCTCGGGCTCTGTGCTGACAGGCTCGGAGCCTGGAGCCTGCTTCAGATTCTGTGTCTCCCTTTTTCTCTGCCCCTCCCCCACTCATGGTCTGTTTCTCTCTGTCTCAATAATAAATAAAAACATTTAAAAAAATTTAAGTGTTTAAAAACAAAAACAAAGAGACAGAACTTGAATGACAGCAGGAAAGAGAGGACGGAAACATTCCAAGGGGGGGAACTGAGTAGTTTTAGTAGAAATGGCAACCAGCAAGGAAGAGAGCAAAGATAACTTTAAATGATGCATGAATGAATTTGCCATTAGCTAAATCATGGATCAAAATGAGGAAGAAGGAGCCCTGTGGTAGGAAATAAAATTTCATTATTAGACACTGAACTGAACCTGAGTTACTACATCCACGTGTTACATATGGAAGGTTTTCGAAATATGGTTCTGGTGCTGATGAATGAGGTGAGGACTTGAAAATAAATTTGGAGTTCATTGACATACAGTGAGTCGTCATGAGATTACTCAGAGAGCGAACTAAGATGGGGGAGGTTTCTGATAAGGAGTCACTGTTCCACGTGTGTTCACACAAGCGTGTAAGCCACGTCCTACCATCTCCGTAATTTATAGGTGACTGAACAAAAGCATAGACAAGTCAGCTTGTTCAAGGTTACCCAGGTAGCAAGTGATAGGCCTGCGGGTTCAAATGTTGGCAGTCCGACTACGGAGCCTACACACGTGACCAGTTGGACCTACCGCGCCACTCATGGAGTGAGAAGAACAAAGGGCTGGTTTTAAGAAGTCACACTCCCAGGAATAATGTTAAAGGGACCCCTTTCAAGCGCAGCTAAATTCTGAACAGACTCTTGATTTGAGGTTTGGAAGGAAGAGAGGAGAATGAGATGCAAGATGTGTTAAGATAAAGCTTTCACACAGGTCAAAGCCTTTTGCCGGTGGTGTTTGAACCCCTCGGGCCACCTCCCTGTTTGCCTCGCCCACTACTTGACCCACAGCCACCCTTACTTGCTCCAAGATCTTCATAAACAATGCTTCCAACTGCTTTGGCTTTCTCGACATGGTCATCTCAGAAACCTCATGTGAAACGGAACTGTACAAAGAATTGGAAGAAAATTAAATATGGGAAAATAGCAAAGGGAGCTACCAGCTGTGTGACTTTGGGCAAATCGCTTTCCCATTCTGTGCCATCAAATCCTCGTGCACTAGATAATTCATAATGTCCTTTCCAGCTGTCATACTCTATGTCACTGAATCTAATAAGATACAGGAAGCAACAGGGCATGCCCTGTCTTTGCACTGGCAGTCACCTGTGGAGGAGGGGACTCTGTGCCCTGGACCAGCCAGTCCAGTGTAGCTATGAGGGGAAGGTGAGAGGAAAACAGCAGGTTTTGGATTTTCTCAGTACAGTATTTCTAGATACCTCCAATGTCTCAGGAAAGTAGATACTCATTCAAAGAGGTTTGGGACCATTTCCTCATCACCCAGATTCTCCATGTAAAAAAAAAAAAAAAAAGACAATAAATGGCAAAGAGATGCTAAGGCATCAGACCAGGGGCCGCTGCATGGGCCCTGTCACTCTTTCCTGCAGGGATCATATCTAGTGACTCACCTGGACGTAGAAGATGTCATTCAGAAGACATTGGAACTTCTCATCCAACAGTGTCTTGACTTTATTTTGAAGGTTGGTCTCTTGTTCTTTACAATGTTTACAAGTTTCCAGACCTAGTACATTGGCCATGAATATCTGGATGGTATAAAAATTTTGATCGAAGCTGATCTTAGTCAACACAATAGCAATAGTCCTGTTCATAAGAAAGCCAATAGCAGAATAGAGTTCTTAAACATATTTTTTGAAAATAATAAGAATGAAGTAAGGCTCTAGGTTTTCCATATTCAGCTGTTACACAGAAATCTCCTATGTTATCTGGAAGCTGTCCTTTACTCCTGCTTCAGATACACTCCCTCATTCCGTTATGTCCCTGAGCCGTCACAATTGACCCTGGCCATACCCTCTTTCTGCAGTCCTACCCCACCACCTTGCTCTATGCCCTCAGACTCTCACCCACACTGCTAAGGAACATGCTACTACCCTTGCCCGGCACCATGATTCAATGCATCACCTTTACAGAAGCCTGACGTATCAGGATAGACGCCAATTCCCTCTCCTATGTACAAGTTTTCAGTGGCTCCCAGTGCTGAAAGGTAGAAGTTTGAACTTCTTTTCTGTGACACATAAGACTTTTCCAGGTCTACTCTTGCCCTCTGCCCAACAGTCCCTCTGCCACTGACGAACTGGTGAGAAATCCCTGCATACCTAGAGTGGTTTCTTCTGCCCATGCCTTCGGGTAGGCTGTCTCCCCAGCCTGGAAGCTTACCACCTCACGGCCCCTGCTAACCCCTCGTCTCCTGCTCATCGGTAAACCTCAGCTTAGGTGCAGCCTCCCGGGATCCTCCCCGGAGCCCCAAGGTTGTGTCGCATACAAGGTTGGCTCTGTCCTAGCTCTTGCAGTATGCTGTCCCACACCCCTAACCCTGTCCTCTCCAATCCTATTTTCATCATCTCTCTTTCCTCTTCTGTGAGAGCTGAGGGCAGGGATCTGATAGTATTCACCCCCGGGGCACTGGCCCTTGTCATGGGTCGACTCGTGTGCCCCTCACCCCCAAATTCATGCTGAAGTCTTAGCCCCAGTACCTCAGAACGTGACCTTATTTGGGAATAGGGTCATTACCGAAACAGTTACATAAGTTGAGATGAGGTCATAGTGGCATAGAGTGGGCCCCGAATCCCAAATGACTAGTTTCTTTATAAGAAAGGGGAAAACAGACACAGACAAGGCTCAGGGAGAACATTAGATAAAGACAGAGATTGGGTGATGCTTCTCCAAGCCAAGGAACACCAGCGATTCCTCGCCAACCTCCAGAAGCTAGGGAAAAGGGCATGGAACAGACTGTCCCTCACAGCTCTCAGAAGGAACTGACCCAGCTGTCACCTCGGTCTCAGACTCCTAGCCTCCAGTACTCAGAGGCGACACATTCCTGTTTATTAAGCCACCCAGTTAGTGGTATTTTGTTATGACAACTCTAGCAAACAAATACAACCCTCAACAGTTCCTAGAACGTAGTAGGTACTCAATAAGTGACAGAATAGATGAAGAAATAAATGTCTTCTGGTTATTATGAATTATCTCCTTAGCAATGTTAAAGATATTTACAAACTGGCCTTTCTCAGGCTTGACACTGAAAAAAGAGAAGTGGGGTGCCTGGGTGGCTCAGTCAGTTCAGCATCCGACTTTGGCTTAGGCCATGATCTCACAGTCTGTGAGTTCGAGCCCCACGTCAGGCTCTGTGCTGACAGCTCAGAGCCTGGAGCCTGCTTCAGATTGTGTCTCCCTCTCTCTCTACCCCTCCCCTGCTCACTCTCTGTCTCTGTCTCTCAAAATAAAGGCATGAAAAAAATTTTTTAAAGAAAAAAGAGAAGAAATACAGTTACTGTACAGTTTATAAGAGCCTTGAGATCCGATGGTGAATGGATACGAAACACCATCGCATCATCTCAGTCACCATCACTGTTACTGAGCATCACGCTGTCCGCTGCCACGTGGGCGCCCCATGGGCTCTCCCAGAGAGCCCTCGTAACATTTCTTGTACGAAAACACATGCACGTGGCGAGAGAAGTACATGAGCTCTGCTTTCCCAAGGAGAACGCAGAGGTCCGTCATTCTCTATCTCCATGCACAGGGCTAAATGGTTTGAACTAGTGATTCTCTGCCAGCCAGCTGGACCCATTTCTGTGTTTCTTTTGCAGACCCAACCTAGCCTTGCTCTCAACGTCCATGCCAGGAGTTCTCAAACTGTCTGCACACCAGAATTACTTAGGAAGCTTTAAAATGTTGATAACCAGGCCCCGCCCGGAGTTAAATCAGGATCTCCAGGGGTCAGACCAGCTTCTCATTTTCATAGTTCAATCTGTTACTTGTTAATTACTTACTGTACAGAGGGCATGGCACCCAATAACTGAGAACCTGTGGGTAGTTTACATAAGGCAAATTACATGGAGGAGAGGAATATTACATTAAGTGAAACTCTTAAGGACATCAGGATCCTCGGAGTTCTCAAGAAATGATCACCGCAAGACACTTACCTGTGGTTCTCGCCTTGGGCCAGATAGTCAATTTCCATAAGTAGTTGGCTTTTTCCATATACTGGAAATCCTTCGTACATTAGGACTTGGCTACGGTTGGACACCAAAAATTCCGTCATTCTATACATGAAATATTTGATCTCCTTATCACGTCCTGTTATTTGCATTGTTTAAAACGGAAGCAAACCTAATCAACATAAAATAGTCTAGACATATGAAACAAACACACAGTGATACCGCTCCCACAAATACCTTTAGAATTTCCATGGAACTATTCATGAACGTTCTTCAGGTCCTGTGCACTTTTAAAAAATTTTGAAACCTTTCCCTGGAGCTTTCCAGTTAACAATGCAGTTTTATAATTTTTAGTTGATCCCCACATGCTGTGGGGCCACGTATTTTTAGAACGCTCATCATAATGTCTGTTTAATTTTAGTGTAGAAAACTGAGACTTAAGGTAGCAAACTCCTGGGATTACACGCCCCAGAATTAAACCAAGGTTGTCTGACCTGGGTGCTTGTCTTCTTTTCCTTTTTTCTTTTTCTATAGCACACTAGAACTAATCTATAGATTATTACATTGGGAAATAAGTTTATTGAAGTCAGCATTCCTACATTAAATGATGATGGAAAAAATATTTATATTTCTAATTCTGTGAAAGAAACTTGCTGTCTATAAATGAGAAATTATCCTTATCTCAGAGCTCCTGGAAACATTATTAGTGCTAAGAAAGTTGAGTTTGCTTTCAAAAATCACGTGTAGATTATTTCTATAGCAGGAACAACCTTTATTATAAAATATAGTCTTTTTCTGATTATGAAACACACACATGCTTGCCATGAAAAATATGGAAAACTTAGAAGAAAATAAACATCACCTTGGTCACAGCTCTGACACTTCTTTTTGTTACGTGTTTTTAAATACATGTAATAGGAAGCCTGAAATCTGAAACCCAGCCCACAATCACAGGAACCTTTCAGGGCTGGTTCTTCCTTCTTGGCTGGATTGGTCACTGCTGGGGGCCCATTTTGGACACCCGTTCACAGAGTAAACACACAACAAGCTGTTATCTAATGTCAAGTGAAAACCAGGACCATGACTCTATGCTTGGATGTTTTATACAAAGCAGCTAAGTGTCTACTGGGTAGTGTGAATTTCTGGCATGATTCAGTAAGAACCACTCTGCAGACTTTATTGCTTCATTTGGGGGAAACACTCCCTTTCTGAAAATGTATTTGAACTGCAGTATTGTGAGATGTGTCATGCTCTTCTTTGGCCAGAACCTCAAGTAGGTAACTCAGAAGATGGAGTCCAGAAGGCCACAGAGCGGCATCTTCCAGCTCTTATACAGGTAAGACCTTATCAACTGTCTTTCAGCTGGACTCTAACATAAAGTCAAGTCATCTTGACTTGAAGCAATACACCTTGTTTCTATCTCAACAAGGACACTTTCTGAATATAGTTTTGTTGATATCTATGCTGTTAGCATATACAATTTATTTACAGGAACTCTTGTAAAAGACCCCTACTTGTATTTTTGTCCTGGGGTCTGTCACTCTGCAGAGCCTTCCTGCTGCAGGCTCATCATTGTGAATGCTTTGCCTATGGGATGTAGGGTTTGTTTTTTTTTTTAATTTTTATTTTAGAAAGAGAGAGAGAGCAGAGGAAGAGAGAGAGAATCTCAAGCAGGCTCCACACTCAGGGTGGAGCCCGACATGGGACTCAATCCCATGACCCTGGGATCATGACCTGTGCTGAAATAAAGAGTTGGACGCTCAACCAACTGAGCCACCCAGGAGTCCCTGCCAATGGGATATTACCAAACATGTCACGGAGGCTTGACAAATGCTTGGGCATTGGGCTTGCTCTCTCTTGCTCTTCGGATGTTGCTATGACAACATGCCTCGGCCATGGAGGATGACACACATAGAGCCAAATCGTCTCATTTATGTCAGCCAAACTGCCCACCTACCCCCTCGTCCCCACCCCCACCCCTGCCATCGTCCTGGAGCAGCCAACGAACTGCTGAACCCCAGGCATGTGAACAAGCATAGGCAAGATCAGCCAAACCCAGCCAAGATCAATTAACTCCCACGTATTTGTGGGATAAGTAAATACTTACTGTGGTATGCCACGAAGGTTTTGTGGCTGCCTGTAACACCACATTATTGTGGCCTTTTGAACCTTGGCTTTTGGTTTACTAGATTTATGACCACAGACAAGTCATTACATCTCTGAATCTCAGTTTTTAAATTTATCAAGTGGAGATAATATAGTTTCTACCTGACATAGTTGATACTAAAGAATAAGTTACATATTTTGAAGTAAAGTACCTAACACTTAGTAAGTGTTACAAAAAATAGTATTATTCATTCATTTATCCAGACAGCATTTCACTGCTGGTCTGTGCATGCCAAGTACAGTGCCAAGCCCTGGGAATACAAAGATGAATAATCAAGACTCCTTGAACCAGCTGCAGCCCTGATTCTGTTATATAACCCTTTAAGACCCACCTAGATTCTAGGGGCGCCTGGGTGGCTCAGTTGGTTAAGTGTCTGGCTTCGACTCAGGTCATGATCTCATGGTTCGTGGGTCTGAGCCCCATGTCAGGCTCTGTGCTGACAGCTACTCAGAGCCTGGAGCCTGCTTTGGATTCTGTATCTCCCTCTCTCTCTGACCCTCCCCTGCTCGCACTGTCTCTGTCTCTCAAAAATAAATAAAAGACACAAAAAAAAGACCTAGATTCTAGCCCACTAATATAAAGAATAATACCTTTCCACTTTCCATGTTACTCATTCATTTACTTGTTATTATTGAGTGCCTACTATGTGCCAAGCCCTGGGCATATAAAAATGAACAAGAAATAGCTACTATTGTCAAAAAGCTCATAATGTAGTAAGAAAAGTCTATCAGATCAGTAATCACGATGGGTACATTCTAGAGTTACACAGAGGAGGAAAATGCTAAGTTGACTGTGGTTGTCCCAGTAGACTGGGGAGGGGATGGGGGATGGGGAGGACCATCTATTTGGACAGCCCAGAGGAGGGGGCACAGGAGGAGACAAGGTTGGAAAGGCATGTCATTTTGAGGGATTTGAACATTATCATGAAAATGACAAGAAGCCACTGAAGGATTTTAAGTTTCAAGGTGATACCTATGTATCTAAGCTGGGCTTCTGGGGAACATATTTCACCAAAGACCTAGAGGAGAAATAATATCTTGTACTCTTTTCACTCCATCAATGCCTGGCACATAGTTGGTATGATCAGTAAATACTTAATGGTTGGCCAGTGTGTCCATCTGGGCCCAAAAAGACACCCAAACGAGGGGTTCTCTGTTCGGTTTGCACCACCTTTGAAGAATCGCCCTTAGATTATCAGCAGTGAGGGTAGAATGGGATCATCCACTGGGCTATACTATCAGTAAGATAGAGAAAGATGGAGGATTTTTGAAGTCAAGGCCTTGTTCTCAGGAAGGAATAGATTTCTATTTCATAAATTGGATTTAAATCAGATGGGTGACTGGTGATTTTCACTATCATGATTTTCCCACTTATTTACTAAAAAAATACCACAAAATCAATGCCCCACACTCACACTTTCTCATTAAGTCCCAGACACTGATAGATGGGTTCAGGATCCGCAACGCCTTTCATGACTCTCTTTGGAAGCTCTTTGAAAAAGTAGGTTGGGAGGTTTCTGCTGTTGTAAGTGACGGAGTCACAAGTCACGATTCCTGGGTAGTACATCATCATCCTGGCAGCCATGTTCACTTTTTGACCAATTACTAAAACAGAAGGGAAGAGGGCAAAGACCAAGGAGAAAACAGCCATTGAATTAGCAGAATGCAATGTGCAAAATACTGTCTCCAAGTGGCATGTTCAGTCTTTGTTCCTCCTGCCTCTGACGATTGACACAGAAGTCTCACCTTCAACTACCCATATTTTGCCGATGGCTGTTTTAAAAGTACACAGGGGGTAAACTCAATTAGCTGTCAGCACAGTTTCTACCTCTTCTGGGAGGCCATGGGGGCGACCTGCTCAGAAATAAAAGGGCCGTGTGTGTGTGTGTGTGTGTGTGTGTGTGTGTGAAGAAGGTTGTGTACTCATGATAACCACAGGCCTGGGCTCACAGGGGAGGGGCAGCCAGTTCTCTGCTACAAGACAGACAAGCAGGAGGGTGGGTCAGTGGGGCAGGGGGGACACTGACCTCCAAACGAGGCACAAAATCGTACCTCTAATGCTCCTATGTGTGCAAGTTTTAATTTCATTTCATTTCTGAAATGAGTCACACCTTCATTTGTCAATTTCGTAAGCGTGAGCAAACAGGGCTGGAAAGGTGTGTGTGTGTGTGTAAGACTAGGCCAGGAGATACATTAAAGGGACATACACTGTAGCCCACAGACAAGCTGGCATCCAAGCCCCACCCCCAGCTCTACTGCTAACTAAGTCACCAAATTACTTGGGCAAAATCGTACTTTCAGACGCTCCCATGCCTCCATTTCTGATCTGTAAGTGGGGATGATAACAGTTCCCTCTCAGGGGGCAGTTTATAAAGGTTAATGAGTCAGTTCACGCACATCACTTTGAACAGTGCCCAATGCTAGTAAGCCCTCAATTAATATTACTACTAGTTAGGGGCACCTGGGTGGCTTCGTCAGTTAAGTGACTGACTGGCTCATGTCATGATCTCACGGTTGGTGAGTTCAAGCCCCGCATCAGGCTCTGTGCTGACAGCTTAGAGCCTGGAGCCTGCTTCAGATTCTGTGTCTCCCTCTCTCTCTCTCTTTCTGCTCATATTCTGTCTCTCTCTGTCTCTCAAAAATGAGTAAATGTTAAAAAAATTTTTTTTAAACGTTACTCCTAGTTTGGTATTAAATATTGCACTTTAACATAAACACAAGCACTTCTTTATTTAAAACATTTTTTTAAATTTTTTTTAATGTTTTATTTTTGATACAGAGAGAGACAGAGCATGAGAGGGGGAGGGGCAGAGAGAGAAGGAGACACAGAACCAGAAGCAGGCTCCAGGCTCTGAGCTAGTTGTCAACACAGAGCCCGACACGGGGCTCGAACCCACGAACATGAGATCTGACCTGAGCCGAAGTCTGAGGCCCAACCGACTGAGCCACCTAGGCGCCCCTATTTAAAACATTTTTTAATGTTTATTCATTTTTTGAGAGAGAGACAGAGAGACAGAGCATGAGCAGGGGAGGGGCAGAGAGAGAGGGAGACATGGGATCCGAAGCAGGACCAGGCTCCTTGCTGTCAGCACAGAGCCTGATATGAGGCCTAGCAGACCATGACTGGAGCCAAAGTTGGATGCCTAACCGACTGAGCCACCCAAGCACCCCTAACTTAAACACTCTGATCAGGATTTTTCTTCTTTAAAAAAACCTGCTTATTATGGAAAAATTTGACCATACAAAGCATAGTATTATCAGTCTCCATATGCCTGTCACCCAGCCCCAAAAGCCACAAACCCATGGCCAGTCCTGCTCCATCCTCACTTCCATCTACTCTCCACCCTGTGATATTTTGAAGAAAATCTCACGGGGTGCCTGGGGACTCAGCCAGTTAAGCGTCTGACTTCGGCTCAGGTCATGACCTCCTGGTTTGTGAGTTTGAGGCCCGCACCGGGCTTGCTGCTGTCAGCACAGAAATCCTTAGGATCCTCTGCCTCCCTCTCTGCCCCTCCCCCTCTGTGTGTGCATGTGCACTCTCTCACTCTCAAGAATAAATAAACATTAACAAT